>PVLC010005853.1:10083-39659 GCA_004027655.1 Graphiurus murinus | reverse complement strand
GGAGGCTGAGACTGGAGGATCTGGGTTCGTGGCCAGCCTCAGCTGCCTAGTGAGGCCCTCCGCAACTTAGTGAGACCCTGTTTCAAAATAAAGAATACAAAATAGGGCTGGGGGTGTAGCTCAGAGGTAGAATGCCCCTGAGTTCAATCCCCAGTACTGCAAAAAAAAAAAAAAAAAAAAAAAAATCAGTGGAAAAGAAATGACAGTTGAGAAATGAACCCTAACTTTTAGGATTAACTGATTTTTGACAATGGTACTAAGGCAATTCAGTGTGGAAAGAATATTCTTTTGAACAAAAAGGTGCTTAGACAAATGTCACAGGCCTTCACATTTTTAATTTCTCATGCCATTAACTTCTTGATGAGACTGGGCCACCTGTCCTGTACAATCCATACTCTGGATTCAGTTGACTGTTTCTTTACAGTGCCACTTAATCTGTTCCTCCTGTCCTCAAGTTTCCTGTAAACTGAGAGATCTAAAAACTTAAATAGATTTGGGTTTGATTTTTTTTTTGTCTTTTTGACAGTATTACTTCATAGGTAAGGCTGGGTAGTTCATATTACATCATATGAGGAGACACATAATGGCTGTCTGTTCCACTTTTAGCCTTAACATTGATTAGTGGGTTCAGATGGCAACAGTCTGATTTCTTCATTATATGTTTCTTAATCTTTCACCAAATTCGTCTGTCATCTCAATAATAATCAGTGAGGTTAAACATGTTTTACTTGTTTACAGACCATTTGTGCTTCTCTTTCTTCTTTAAAATTCCCAGGCAAATCTATTTCCTACCACCTTAACACCACCATTGGCTTACTTTTGTTCTTGTTGACTTGAAGGAGTTATAAACATATAAATGAATATACCTTCTAGATAGCAACCTTTCATCAATTATGTGTGTAGCAAATCTCTTCTCCCAGTTTAGAAATTACTTTTTCTTTCATTATGCTATCTTTTGATTACCTGAACTATATAAGTATAATCAAATGTATCAAGCATTTATTTCAGGATTTGTGACTATTATATCCTGCTTAAGAAATCTTTTCTTATACCCAAAGACACATATTGTTTACTATTTGGCTCCATTGGTAGATTAAATTAGTGGTGTCAGTTATTCATTCCTCTATAGTAGTATATATCCACACTCTGGCTATGGCCTGGAGGTGGGTAGAGGATCTTGAGTTTGGCTAGTCTATGTGACTTGCTTTGAGCAATGGGAGGTGAGTGTATCTGACACAAGCTGAGGTTTGTAATCTGTGTAGTTGGGCTGCATTTCTGCCACTGCAAAGAAAACATACAAATTAGCTACTGCACTCCAGTTGTGTGCTAGAATGAACAATGTGGATACTAGCTCAAACCCTTGTTCACTCACTCACTCTCCTCTTTCTTTTATTTATTGGAATTGTTTCCATAAGAATGAAATCATTTGCTCCGTGTAAATTTAATAAATATCACAAATATAAATATCTGGGCTTGAAATTTGTGGGAAAGATTTTTATTACTGACTCAGACTTCTAGGCTTTCTCTTTCATATTTAGTTGGCTTTGCTAAGTCTCATTTTTCTTAGCAGTTGGTCACTTAATGTAAATTTTCAAATTTACTGGCAGACACCTTGGTTTTTTAACCCCTGAAGAACGAGTAGGTTTGAACCTGTAATCATTCTAAATATTATTCATTGTGTCTTTTTCTTTCAGTCTCATTAAAGGCCAGTCAATTTTCTGAGTGTTTTCAAAGAACCAGTTATGGCCTTTGTGGATTATTTTCTGAAGGGGGTTGGTTGCCAGTTAGCCCCTGCACCTTGGGTTGCCCTGGATCTTTTCTTTTTGCTGCCAAGATACAAAATTCAATGTTCAAGTTCAATAGCTTATCAAGTACATATCTTTGAATCTCTTCTCTATTCATCCTCTGGCTTAAAAATTTTTAAAAATTTTTTTTTGCCAACTTATGAATGTGTATTTTATCAAGCATCTTCAACTGTTTCTGCAGAAGTTTTTTTCTTGGTAACTAGTCTGCCATGCTTATTAAAGACATATTTTACCTTTCATTCAAAATTTTTACTTTCAGAGTTTTGTGCTAGTACAGTTTTCTTAAAGATGACTTAATTTTCCCATTCACTGAGTGCCAGATCTAGAAGGCATTTCTGCTCCAGATTATATATTCATAGTCTTCAAGTAAGTTTTAAAGCATTTTAGTATTTAAGGCAAGAGTGGTACCATAAACCAGGATTTCCAACTGATCACCTGATTTGCTCTCTGGCTCCAAGCCAGGGAAACAGTTTCAAAGTCAATTTGAATTACTTCATTTTCTCTTCCTTTCCGTCCAGGAGAGTATATTTAGCAAGCACCATTTGGGTATCTACTCCATGACATGCCTACCACACAGCAGTTGTTGGATAGTACTGTCACAGAGAAACAATGGTAATGAAAGCTACATAGAAGAAAAGATAAATCTTAGACTAAACAATGGAGAAATTCTTCATAATCTTAAAATATGCTCCAGGTCACAGCACATTTTTAAAAGTACAAGTTTTAAGACACACACACAAAATCCCTGGCCAGAGCTGGGATTCAAGTATGTAACTTAACTGCCTCCAGTAACATATTAAGGAGAAAGTTTAGGGCTTGATAGTATACAGTGCCAGCAGAACCAGATGGTTTGCTTAAATCACAAGCTAATAAACTTTTACTCAGAATAAGAAGGGAACAAATTATGACTCCACCACAGAACCTTCTTTCCTTAAGAAAGGAAAGAGTAATGGGGTGCTTCAGGTGCTGGCAAAGCCTGCACTTTTGTTTCCCACCAACTTTGTAGTTTCTAAGATGCATACGAAAAATCTTGTTATAGTTTCTTGCAAATGTAGGAAGCCTAAGTCTTCAAAGGAAGAAAACAATTAGAAGAAAAAAGAAGTGATAAAAACAAACAAAACCACCAGGGTTATATAGAGGTTAAGCAGTCACCATGTAAACCAGATTGTCACTTAAGTCTATATACCTATAATCCCAGTGCCTGGGAAGCTAAGACAGTAGGATTTCAGGTTCAAAGAAAGCCTCAGCAACCCAGTGAGACTCTGTTAGCTGGGCGTGGTGGCACAAGCCTGTAATCCAGTACTTGGGAGGGTGACACAGGAGGATCACAGGTTCAAAGCCAATCTTGGCAACTCAGCAAACTGAGCAAGACCCCCTGTTTCAAATAAAATAGGACTGGGTGTGCAGCTCAAAGGTAGAAAGCCCATGAGTTCCATCCCCAGTACTACAAAAAAAGAAAAAAAGAAATATTAAAAAACTTAAAAATAATAATAAAATAGGGTGGGAGGTAATTCAAAGGTAGAATTCCCGGGGCTCAATCCTAAGGAGGAAGAAGAGGAGGAGAAAGTCTCTAAGTTTTCTTTTTCTTTCTTTTGGTGGTACTGTTGATTTAACCCAGGACCTCATGCATGCCAGGCCAGCACTCTACAACTGAGCTATATCCTCAGTCCTACAAGTTTTCTTTTTTAGCAGTATTGGGAATTGAACCAAGGGCTTCAAGCTTTCTTTTTTTTTTTTTTTTTTTTTTGCGGTACTGGGGATTGAACTCAGGAGCATTCTACCTTCGAGCTATACCCCCAGCCCTATTTTTTATTCTTTATTTTGAAACCGAGTCTCACTAAGTTGCAGAGTGCCTCACTAGGTAGCTGAGGCTGGCTGCGAACCCGGATCCTCCAGTCTCAGCCTCCCGAATGCTGGGATTACAAGCGTGCGCCACCACGGCCGGCCTTCAAGCTTTCTTGACTTGAACAAAAGTCTAGATTAAGACCTATCCTGTTTTACAATAAGAAAGTTACCAAATGAATGGGTTCTTTATATAAAGAACAAAAAAAAATTAAATTTATGTAGACATAACATGTGCATGTTCAGGCACATACATAAATTCTACCAATCTCTTTTACCTAACTCCTTTAGGTGTCTCATAATCACTGCTAATGAGAATTTGAATTTACATTTCATAGGAGAGCTCTATGGTAGCATTTATACTAAAAATCTCTTTTTTCCAATATGCTGTTTTTGCAAAACATGGGAATTCTTTGACCAGATATACATCAATAGTGTGATATTTTATGGATGTGGAATAACTATAACTCTTTTAATAAAAGTAATAACTTAAATTACTGACTACTTTCAGAGGTACTGTTCTACACGGGTTGCATATATTATTTCATGAAGACTTCACAAAGATCCTATTAAGTGGTTAAAGGGTATTATTATCATTATCATTAATTCTCGTTTCTATGAAGGAAATAGATTTAGAGGGTAAAGTATCTTGCCCAAGGTCATACAGGGAGAGGAAGCAAATCTAAGATTCCAACCTAGGCAGTCAGACTCCACTGTATTCAGTTAATGCTGCTGTTCTATAATGTATCAGTGTTCACCGAAATCATTAGGAACAGCTTTCCATGTCATATCTAATGTGTCACTCTGGGAAGTATTCCCATGCTCACTCTTACATCTTTCTGTCCTTTCTTTTTCCTCTTTCCCTAATTCCCCCAAATTTTTACCATGTGCCAGATACTATGTGTTATACATTGAGGGCACAGCCCTTGAGCCTAAAATCCATTCATCTTTATACTTAGTAAGATATAGTGACTAATTAATAAAATTTAGGAATATGCTGGGCATGGTACTTGGGAGGCTGAGACAGGAGGATCACAGGTTCAAGGTCAGCCTCAGCAACTTAGCAAGGCCTATAGCAACTTAGGGAGATCCTGTTTCAAAATAAAATAAAATAAATAAAATTGGGCCAAGGGTGTAGCTCAGAAGTAGAACACCCCTGAGTGCAATACCCAGACCCACCCCCACCCCCACCCCCACACAATTTAGGAATATATAAACAATGAGTATGTTAGACAAGATAGTATAGGGTGGCATGAAAATATGTAATATGAGATACTCATCTATGTCCCAAGAACTAAAGAAAGTTTCCCCCAAGTCAGTCAAGGAGCAGATGGAGAGAAAAAGGGCATTCCACTTAGGGTCTCACAGGTGATAGTGGCCCTGAGGTAGGAAAGCAAATGCCTACCAAAGAAGATAAAAATGGCCAAAATATCATAAGCCCTAAGAACAAAGGAGGTAAGAGTGCAAATGTGGCAGAAGAGAAAAGAAGATTCTTAAGGCCAGGTTAGGGATTTTGGCCTTGGTCCCAAGATCTGATTATACAGAGGAGTGAAAAAGTTTACAATGTTAGAATAAGAATTACTAAAATAATGGACCAATGAATCTAAGCAAAACAGAGAGAAAAGTAAAGACATGGCTAATGGATTAGGGTAAAGCAAAATGAGACAATAAGCTAAGAGTTCAAATGATGTGGAAAGATGGTATAACAGGAATATTTGACAAGAAAGCTTGACAGGAGCCTGGCATGATGGCACACGCTTGTAATCCCAGCATTTGGGAGGCTGAGACTGGAGGATCCGGGTTCGCGGCCAGCCTCGGCTACCTAGTGAGGCACTCCGCAACTTAGTGAGACCCTGTTTCAAAATAAAGAGTAAAAAATAGGGTTGGGGGTGTAGCTCGGAGGTAGAATGTCCCTAAGTTCAATCCCTA
The DNA here is from genome assembly GCA_004027655.1 of Graphiurus murinus. Lineage (NCBI taxonomy): Eukaryota > Metazoa > Chordata > Mammalia > Rodentia > Gliridae > Graphiurus > Graphiurus murinus. The sequence goes on along the minus strand of PVLC010005853.1, from coordinate 34,083 downwards.
GTACTGCAAATACAAACAAAAACAGGAAATTGTGATTAGAGAAGAAGATGCTTTGATTATGAGTAGGAAGGTAGGCTGGGATGCCTGAGATGGAATGTAGAAAGACACTAGAAGCAACACCCCTGCCAAAGAAAGCAAGAAGACAAATTAGTAAATGATTATCCATGTAGATATTTCTCATTCATGAAATCAGTGAGCTCACAAAAATCTCTAATGGACAGTAATGAATGCTGTTCAGAATGGCATGAGCCTGAAGAAGCAGGGGTTCTTATAAGAATGTGATGGAATAATAGCTTGAAGATATAATGGGAAACAAGGCGAGAGTCCTACATCTAACCACTAAGGCAAAGAATGAACACTCATCACCAGAAAGGGTTGTTGGGAGTAACCAGCGAGATAATATTACATTTCAGGTGGAGAAGGTAAAATATGGTTCAAGAAAGAAGTTAAGGCTGTTTCTGTCAAGGCCTGACACACAGTAGACACTAATGAATATCTGCTGGATAAATGAATGAATGAATGAATGAATGAAGATAAACTTGTGAATTCTGATGATTTAGGAGATATAGGAGGGATCAGAAGGATTGGAAGGTTGGGATAAGGCAAGAACAGAACAGAACAATAGAGGGATGACAGTGCATTGGAGCAGAGATGATTGGGGGCATACTTCTTAAGCAGTGTTTGATGAAATCCAGGATGAAAGGCAAAGTGCTAGTAGTTCCACTAGTTTCTTTGAAGATGGGGACATTAGTCCCAAAATAACAAACTAAATCAGATGCCACCAAAGAACTTAACATTTTAAATTTTCGTACTCTACATTTAAATGATCATGACATATATAAGTGTTGATTATATTTTCTATTCTGTCCTTTGAAAATAAATTCTAAGGAATTCTTGCTATAAGCTAATGGTAACAAATATCACTGAATTCAACATTACATTAAACTTAAGAACTGTCAGGTACTATTCTATCTTTTCTTACTGATATTATGAAGGACCCAAGTGTGAGAGTAGGAGTCACAAGAACAACAGTGAAGAAGGCATCCTGTTTCCACAATCTGAGTTTGGGTCTTAGTAAGTTTCCTGACATTTTATATTGTTGCATTTTTCCATTAAGTCAACACTGCAAAAGATTTATGAGAATGAATAAAAATCAGCAAATAACACTTTAAATAATCAATGTGCTCCTTGGGTGGGAAATTTACAAAATGTTTTTTTTTTTTTTTTTTTTTTTTTTTGCGATACTGGGGATTGAACTCAGGGGCATTCTACCTCCGAGCTACACCCCCAGCCCTATTTTTTATTCTTTATTTTGAAACCGAGTCTCACTAAGTTGCGGAGTGCCTCACTAGGTAGCTGAGGCTGGCCACGAACCCGGATCCTCCAGTCTCAGCCTCCCGAATGCTAGGATTACAAGCGTGTGCCACCACGCCCGGCTCAAAATGTTTTTTACCATCTCTCAAAATATGCCTCATATGCCCCTAGCACACTTAACAATGCTGGGTGTTTATATAAAAGCATATGAACAGTATGTATGCATACAATTAAGGCTGACTTGTATAGGAGGTAAATTCACACAAGTTGGCTGTATTCTCTTACTGGCACTGCTTTTATGTTTCCAGTAATAGTATGTTGTGGTAACAAGTCTTCTGCAACTAAACATAAGTTTAAAGAGAGTGGAAACATATCAGTATGAAAGAAATGCTTCCTTTTCAAGCTATCTCAATTTTCCTTTTCTTTTTTTAAAATCAAGTCAAAGGGCTTAGGTAGATAAATCCTATAATAAGCACTCATCACTCCTAAATAGAACTTGAAAAATCAGACATCAATAAAATGTGGGTAAATATTTTCAAAGCAATTATCACCCTGCTGCTATGACTCGTAGTCTTCAGTCAGCTGAGGTTGGAAGCAGGACTTAAGAAGTACCAGTGTTTAATTATTGCCTATTTTACTTGGGTGGATTTTGGCAACAAAGCATCAGAACTAAAAAACAAAAGTCTGATTTAATGCACTGAAAATAAGCTACTGTTTAATCAGACTGTTAATTTGATTAAATGTCTACTTTAATTTGCTTATTATAACAACAAAAAGACTGCACCAGAATAAAAAATTAATAATTTCCGGGTTCACGTGAGCACTATTGCTTTTCTACACTCCTATAAAAAAGAATGATAGAAATATTCTAAAAAACAAATCACATTTTTGATCTCCAGTAGCAGTATCAAAAAAGATGTGGCAATGACTATTTTATACTTTCTTCTGCAGCTAGGTCTGATGGCTCTTTATGCTTCACTAGGGTTTGTGACAAATGAGTAACTTAGGAAAAGAAATATGTATAGAGGTAGAATGGTGACATTTTCTCTTGAAATTCAAGCGTGCTCTCCCTCCCTCCTTCCCTCCCTGCCCCCCTTGCTTTGTTAGTTAAGATAATAGGATAAGATAAATATTGAATGACTATTTAAAGCATCCACATTTTAGGAAGAATTTCTCTCTTAGAAAAAATAATTTGGAGCCGGGCGTGGTGGCGCACACTTGTAATCCCAGCATTCAGGAGGCTGAGACTGGAGGATCTGGGTTCGTGGCCATCCTCTGCTACCTAGTGAGGCACTCCGCAACCTACTGAGACCCGGTTTCAAAATAAAGAATAAAAAATAGGGCTGGGGGTATAGAGTTCAATCCTGAGTACTGAAAAAAAAAAAAAAAAAAGAATAAAAAATAGGGCTGGGAGCCAGGCATGGTGGTGCATGCTTGTAATCCCAGCATTTGGGAGACTGAGACTGGAGGATCTGGGTTCGAGGCAGCCTCTGCAACTTGGTGAGACCCTGTTTCAAAATAAAGAATAAAAAAAAAAAAAAATAGGGATGGGAGTGTAGCTCGGAGGTAGAATGCCCCTGAGTTCAATCCCCAGTACTGCAAAAAAAAAAAAAAAAAAAGAAGAAGAAAACATAATTTGGACATTTCAAAAGGAAAAGTTTCTAACTGCATTTTATTATGGAAAATAGCAATTTTCTCACTAACACAAAGTCACCAACAAAGAACAGACCACTTAGGGCTCAAGCCTTTCTTTGAAGATGAAATGAAATAATCTCAGTAGAACAGGTTATAGTTTCCAAAACTTTTCAACAATAAAAATAAAAGTTTACTGACATTTTAACTGGGAGTTTTAATCCTTCTCATTTATAATGCTGAATAAAAATATCAAACTACTACCTAGAAGTAAATAAAAGTTAATACTTCATTAATTAAAGATATTTATTGTGGACAAAATGTATTATTTCAATGTAACCTGTGAACAATGGTTAAAAACAAACTGCTGGCAAATAAAACGACAGTTATTTGAGCTTATCAAAAAGTTAATGTGAGCCAAAGGAGAAAAGTAAAAGGGCGAGATTTAATGTCCATCAACCCTAGGATATCAAGAGGGAATATGTGTATGGTACGTTTACACATATATACCCCCCACACACACAATTATTTGGGTCATAATAATAATTAGGCTCTGCCGAGTGCAGTGGCACATGCCAGTAATCCCAATATTTGTTTGAGAGGTTGAGACACGAGGAACACAGGTTCAAAGCCAGGGAGTTTTACCTTAGCAAACCTTATTTATTTAATTCAAAATTAAATAAACAAATAAGCAAGGCTCAACATCTGTAGTCTGTGTTTATGGCCTACAATACTTAAAAATTACCTCAACTGAGGAAGTGAGTAGATGTTTGTGGCTTAATAATTTCTTCCATCTAGATGAAGCTATGGAGGCTTAGAGAGATTATGGAACTTACCCTAAATCACAAGAATAAGGGATAGAATCCACAATGCAATTTACATTAACCATTACTGAGTTGTTAATTATTTACTAAAGAGGGTGGAGATAACTGAGTGCCCAAATAGAGTTTAGGACATGCCACACACAAAAACTGTCTATTGTATAAGATAAATCCTACTGAGTACATTTTCCTAGGAAAATATCTTTCATTGAAAGCATCCAGAAAGGTGCAGCCAAGGAGAACATAAACTGCATATAAAAACCAGTGGGAGGTCATCTGGCTCTCATGGCTTCTCCTCCAGCCATATTTTGGATGACTGCCTCTATCGTCAATAACTTGGTTTATCAAACTTCTCAGTAGGAGATAACAGAATTAGGGCCAAACACCCCAAGAACTCATTACAAGCAAAATATATATCATCTGTTATAGATCTGCCACATAGATTCCAAAAGTGCTTCCTCATGCAGTAGATGTCATGCAGTTTAGATGGAAGTATAAAAATGTGTCTACTGTGAAAACCAGTACCTATAGATCTTCTACACTCATCTCTGACATTCAGTTTTGGAGTGTGGCAAAGTTTTATCTTGTTTCCATTGCAGTTAATTTTTTCATTTGGTCATAACTTTTTTTTTTTTGTACTGATGATTGAACCCAGGAAAATTCTACACGAGTCTTTCAGATATCTGAAGAATGTTATCATGTCCCCAATACAAATCTTTGTATGTGTGATGTTTCCCAGGTTTCTCCAACCATTTTTATTTATTTATTTATTTATTTTTTTGTGGTACTGGGGATTGAACTCAGGGGCATTCTACCTCTGAGCTATACCCCCAGCCTTATTTTTTATTCTTTATTTTGAATCAGGGTCTCCCTAAGTTGCGGGGTGCCTCACTAGGTAGCTGAGGCTGACTGTGAACCGGGATCCTCCAGTCTCAGCCTCCTGAATGCTGGGATTACAAGCTGGGCCACCATGCCCGACTCACCCTCAGCACTTTTTATTTTTTATTTGGAAACAGCATCTCCCTAAGTTGCTGAGAGCCTCACTAAGTTGCTGAGGCAGGCTTTGAACCTGTGATCTTCCTGTCTCAGACTCCCAGGTACTAGGATTACAGATGTGTGTCAACATACCCAGCACCGGTTGTAACATTTTTTTGTGTGTGTGGTACTGGGGATGGAACCCAGGGGCCTTCTACCTCAAGGTTATACCCTCAGACCTATTTTTTTTTTTTTTTTTTTTTTTTTTTTTTTTTTGCGGTACTGGGGATTGAACTCAGGAGCTTTCCACCTTCGAGCTATACCCCCAGCCCTATTTTTTATTCTTTATTTTGAAACAGGGTCTCACTAAGTTGCGGAGGGCCTCACTAGGTAGCTGAGGCTGGCCGTGAACCGGGATCCTCCGGTCTCAGCCTCTCAAATGCTGGGATTACAAGCGTGCACCACCACGCCTGGCTAGACCTACTTTTTTTTTTTTTTAATTTGGAAACAGGGTCTTACTAAGTTGCTGAGAGCCTAAGTTGCTGAGGCTGTCTTCAAACTTGTGATCCTCCGGTCTCAGCCTCCCAAGTACTGGGATTACAAGCATATGCCATCACGCCCGGCTTGGTTGTAATATTTTAAAGCATAAATGAGGCCCCCTTTTTGTTGAATAAAATGAAAACTCAAGCCTAAGCTTAGAGGCACAAATAGTGCCTGAACTTTCAGGACAATATAATTATTTAGTCTTTAGCAAACATTTTTCAAAAGAAAGAAACTGTGACAACAAAAAAGAAAAGGCCAAATGCATTATTTGAATAATTTCTATTATGAATCACTTGAGTTTCTGGAATTTTTTTTTATTTCATCATACCATCTCTTGTGATTACTTCCTGGAGACTTCAGTTCTGCCTCAGAGTTTCTTTAGCAGCTGTCTACTGACCCCAGCTGGCAAAATTATAGAGGAAGTTACAGTGGCTAAAGCTGCTGGCAGTACAGTGCAATTTTTATACTTTATGTAAAGATAAGTTTTAAGAGAAATAAGAAAACACAAGATCAAGGTGATGAATCTAAAGATTCTTAGCTTCAACCTTCTTGAATGCATAGGATGAGAGGCAAAATCATGTAAAATCACATCATTGACTTGTAAGGATTTTAAATTCTAACTAATTTACACTCCCACTTTTCTTTTTTTTTTTTTTTTTTTTTTTTTTTTGCGGTACTGGGGATTGAACTCAGGGGCATTCTACCCCCGAGCTATACCCCCAGCCCTAGTTTTTACTCTTTATTTTGAAACCGAGTCTCACTAAGTTGCGGAGTGCCTCACTAGGTAGCTGAGGCTGGCCGCAAACCCGGATCCTCCGGTCTCAGCCTCCCGAATGCTGGGATTACAAGCGTGCGCCACCACGCCCGGCTCTCCCACTTTTCATCACATACTAAAATCTCCAAATTTTTACTGCTGTATTATTTATAACGTTTTCTATTCTTCTGCAAATTTACTAAGAATGGCTCCATCAAAGAAATTTTAGGGCTCTCAGTATTCTTTAAAAAATGTGCATGCTGTTGCCTTTTCCCTTGTTAATCATTTTTTGGGAAAGATTTACTGAGGACTGAACCTGAGTCATTCTACCTCCAAACTAAACCCCTAACTCGTTCTTATGTATGTATTTATTTATACTGGAAGTTGTGTCCAGAGGCATACTACCTCCAAGATATACCCCAGCCCTATTTTATTATTTTTATTTTGAAACAGGGTCTTGTTAAATTGCTGAGGTTGGTCTTGAACTTGTGATCCTCTTGTCTCAGACTCCCAAGTACTGGGATTACAGGTGGGTGCCACCATGCCTGGCCATTTTTTTAATTTATTTTTTTTTTACTTTGAAATGGCATTTCAGTAAGTTACTGATGGTTTTCCTACACTGCTAAGGTTGGCCACCAACCTGTGATTCTATGTCAGCTTCAAGTACTGGGATTACAAGAGTCTGCTACCACGTCTGGCTCCCAGGGTATTTATTTATCTCGAAGATGCTTGTCAGTATTTTGATCTTTTATTAAAAACTTTATTAAATGGGTGTGGTAACCAAGGCCTATAATCCCAGCTACTTGAAAGGCTGAGGCAGGAAGATTCCAAGTTCAAGGACAACTTGGGCAACTGAGCGAGACCTTGTTTCAAAAACTCTTTTTTTTTAAAGACTGGGGCCAGGTTTGTGGTGCATGCCTGTAATCCCAGTACTTGGGAGGCTAAGACAGGAGGATCACAGGTTTTATGCCAGCCTTAGCAATTTAGCGTGACCTTCTGAAAATTAGTGAGAATGGTTCAAAAGGCTGGGGGTGTAGCTTGGAGGTAGAAGATTGCTGAGTTTAATTCCCAGAACTAAGACTAAGATGAAGCTCAGTGGAAAAAATACATGCCTAGTAAATATGTGGCCCTGGGTTGAGTACCGGGTACTGCAAAATAAATAAATAAATAAATAAATAAATAAATAAATAAATAAATAAATAAAGTTTTATTAAAACTCTATGAGATCCATTTTTGTTATGTAACATAAAGACTGGGTTATTTCAAAATTGTCTCCAGCATAACTGAATTAATGATTGTGAATATAGTAGAGGCTAGTTTCAAATTTTAAGAGTTATTAAAAGTGGAGAAATGTCAGTTTCAACTATGCAAACTAGCCTTGATATTGTAGCTGTCAATGGTCTACCATTCTTTTTTTGGTGGTACTGGGGTATTCTACCTCTAAGCTACACCCCCAGCCTTATTTTTTTATTCTTTATTTTGAAATAGGGTCTCACTTAGCAGCTGAGGCTGGTGTCGAACCCGGATCCTCCAGTCTCAGCCTCCCAAATGCTGGGATTACAAGCATGTGCCACCATGCCTGGCTGGTCTACCATTCTTAATTATCAATATTCAGGATCTGATGTACTAAAGGGGTAAAACATTACAATGAGAAATAGAAGGAAAGTTTTAGAAACATATCTAAGTCTCATTTTATTCACCATCTTATTCTGCATTTCTGAAGATAGCTATAATAATACTGCAGAGTTTCAATTCTTCTTTTGAACAATTCATCCTCTGAGATGCTGAGTTTTTAGACTTCTTGTTATTTGAACATATTTGGATAATTTCCATTAATAACTGAATTGCAATGCAGCAAAATACTTGGTTGCCATTACTATAGACTATTATCATTCCTCTAAACTTAAGGCCATTTCATATATTTTTCTCAGATCAAAAGAAGTCTAAACATGGAGATTTCTGCTATAACAGGGTACAGCCATTTAACAACTTCTTTCAACAAGCCAGAGATGGCAGAATTCTCTTTGAAGTGGCAGCCCTGTTGGCCTTTGAAGTCCCTTGTCAATTGCAGAATGGCTCTGGTGGGGTTTGTTTTGTAGCTAGCTGTCACCATGAAGGCAGACATGACGTATTTCCAGCAGTCTCACTTCAGGGTCTGTCAAGTGACTGATTTCATAACCAGTCACCATAACAAAGGAGATTCAAACTCCTTGACATTAGAGCAAGATCTGTAACAAAATTTATTAGGTTCCTCTTGATGGAGCCTGATTGAAATAGTGAACTGATCACACAATGACAAAGATAAAATTATTGTGTACTTAACTGTCACATCTCTTCAGATCGCTGTCACTATTTAAAATGTACTTTCCATATGTTTATCAATAATATTTCAAAATCACATCTTACATTTTTCAAAATGAATTATCTTGGAACAATAATATCTTTGATTTGTGCACTGATAACTCCTAGAGAAACCAGTAAACTGCTTTACAAGTAGTTTATGTTGCTAACTTACAACTCAACTTTCTTATAAGACTGAAAGATTCTATATAGTCTGTGAAACATGTCTGTATTTGCAATACTTTTACAATGCTCAAAAATCTCTGTCACCGTGGACACAGAAAGCAGTTTAAGACTTGTAGAGTAAGTAAAGGAAAATAATTTTGACATGTTAAGAAACTTCTATAAACTATAACTTCTAATAAATATGTGTACCATTATAGCACCATAAAAAAGGAACCAGTTTTAATTATATTATAAGCCTATTTCTAAGGTGGGGAAAAATGAGTCAAATCTTGAAAAACCTAATATCAAGTTTAACAATGATGGACAGAAGTTATCAGTCCCACTAAAAAGAAAAAAATAGGACCAAAAAGATTTTCATTCTAATTGTATCACAGTTTATATCCACTCTGTAGAATGTTCGGAATTTTTGCATTTATATGAACATGGCTCACTGCTATTTCAGAATTGAAGACTAGCTGCAACATAAGACTTTTAGCTAGCTCCCACAAGCCTACTAAGAATTGGCTAAAATTTTGCACATTCATCCTCTGAGTCATGTAAAGCGTAGTATTTTCCCACTAACGGACAGGTAAAAAATAACAATGACTTCTAAATTTTATTTTTCCATTCTGGCTACAATCCTTTAAAAATTAAGAACTAAAAATGTAAATTATTTTTAAATAAATAATATCTATTCTAATTTTTTTAATCTATAATTCTAAAATCTTTGAATTTTCCAGTTCAGGTGATAAGGAACTTTATCAAATCCAGTGGAAAAGAGTTGTAACAGAGAATAAAAACATTTCAAAATATTGTTTTGATGACTATTACAAAAATTATAAAATTACCATTAAGTTTTAAGTAGTACAGCTAAGAAAGTGACACTGTTGTCATCATGTGTGCAAACACTCAGGAAGTCAAAATAAAATTTCAGCCGGACTTGGTGGCACACTTCTGTAATCCTATCACTTGGGAGGCTGAGCTAAGAGGATTACAAAAATACACAATTATGATATGTCTTAAAAGTGACCTCCTACTTTAATAATCTAACCTTATGCTTTCCTTGCCTTGCCTTTTCTTTTTTGGTGGTATTGGGAATCCAGGGCTGCTCCACCTCTTTTAGGAATCAGATATAAGAATAATATTCTAAAACAAGTATTTTTAAAATAGTGCTAAGGAGCCGGGCGTGGTGGCGCACGCTTGTAATCCCAGCATTCGGGAGGCTGAGACCAGAGGATCCGGGTTCGAGGCCAGCCTCAGCTACCTAGTGAGGCACTCGCAACTTAGTGAGACTCGGTTTCAAAATAAAGAATAAAAAATAGGGCTGGGGGTATAGCTCGGAGGTAGAATGCCCCTGAGTTCAACCTCCAGTACTGAAAAAAAAAAAAAAAATAGTGCTAAGGAAGTATTTCCCTCCAACCCCCTTCCCTTCTAGAACTATAGAATATATGGCCTAGGAAATCTGAAAGACAGCAGTAGGACCGGATTTCACAATACATATTTCTAGCCATTTACTAAAATCGTTCAAACTATTTTTATGAGGAAACTTAAAAGTAATCTGTGGAATATTGGACAGATTATTGAAACTCTGCTTTGACCTGAGGGAGACTTTCAGAGAATGAATAACCTAGTGGTAGGAAGAATATCCATTTGAGCAACCTATTATTTCGCTGTTAGTCTCAATTAATGCAAATACACGTTCTATAGGAGGCTTTGCAAAAGGAAACAAGAATTTCTTTGAATCATTAAAATTAAAACTTCATATAAATCAGAACTTAATAATACATATGTCATCACTGGTGCTCAATTCACCAGGCAGAGTATACAGATACCAAGTTTCTCTGGGGTCTTAGAACTGTAAGCCAGATCAATCGGGCCCCTTGGAACTATGAAAGATAATGGCAGGGACAGAAGTGCCAGTAGTGACTAGTGTTTACTGAGGGCTTACTAAGTGCCAGCTTCTGTTATTTGTGCATACAATATCTCTTCAGTGTGGAAGACATAATATCGTTTCCTTGATACTTCAGGGAACTGACATAGAGGATGTTTGAAAGCACAATTTTGAAGTGGTTGGAAACATAATTCAAGCCATAGTTTCTAACTCTAGAGACTCTTTGCTTCACCATTATGTAATACAGCTTCCCTAAAGTTGTGGCTGACCTTCTGAACTGAAGAGCCATTGCATAAAGATCTCTGAACCTAACCTATTGCTTCTGTCTTTCTTGGACTTGATTCCCTTTAACAATCACTTTTTCTAATTCTAGCTTTGTAAGATTGGGATACTTTCTCACACAAGATGGAAGAGCTTGAGGACAAAACTGGTTTGGAAGCAGGAATTAAGAGTTCCAGATGTGGACAGTTTCTGGTTGGGATGGCAATGACATACTGGAATATTTCTGAGTAAATCTCATTAGATCTCAGAAGAGAATACTGAGCCAATGTGATTAACCATTCTACTACTATATAAGTGATAATATAAAAAATTTTTAGTACAATCTCCTGGTTCTTATTCTCAAACAAGTTCTTCTCACAGGCTTCTTCAACTCAGAAAGTGGTATCACCATTCTTCACACCATCTGGGCAGAAACCTGAAGATCATCTTTGTTTTCTCTCCTGCCTTTATCCACATAGGCAGGAGAAATCCATATACCCCTATTTCAAAATAACAGTCTAAATCCTCCCACTTTTCTCCATCTGCACAATCACAGAAGAATCTATTTTGCCATTACATCATCTGCCCAACCTGTTATCTAGAAACTCTTGAAATGTTTTTACTGTGTACCTCCTAAAAAAGTTTATGCAAGCCGGACATGGTGGCACACGCTTGTAATCCCAGCATTTGGGAGGCTGAGACTGGAGGATCCGGGTTCGCGGCCAGCCTCAGCTACCTAGTGAGGTACTCCGCAACTTAGTGAGACTCGGTTTCAAAATAAAGAATAAAAAATAGGGCTGGGGGTATAGCTCAAAGGTAGAATGCCCCTGAGTTCAATCCCCAGTACTGCCAAAAAAAAAAAAAAAAGTTTATGCAACTATTTTATTGTAATATCTAAACTTTTATGTCATAAATTTAAAGAGCAGCAAATAATATAATTGCTTGGGTATTTTAAAGATGGTTTATTAAAAAGTAAAACATCACTCTTTGCTGGGCATGCATGGTAGCACACACCTATAATCCCAGTACTTGGGAGCCTGAGACAAGAGGATTTCAGGTTCGAAGCCAGCCTCAGCAACTTAGTGAGGCCCACAGCATTTAGCAAGACCCTGTTTCCAAATAAAAAATGAAATAAGGCTGTGAGTATGGCTCACAGGTAAAATGCCTCTGGGTTTAATCCTTAGTACCAAAAATAATAAACTAATCAGGTGTCACTCTGCAAAAACAAAACAAAACAAAATTCAATGAAATATAAATGCCACAGTAACTTGATATCCATCACTATCCATTTAAAAAGTAAGGTTAAGCTATTCTTTACATTGTCCTTTTTCTTTTTTTTGAACTTTGTATTTCCATTCCAATTCTACTAATGTAAATTATTTTATGCCAAACTGCTTATAAGGATCCTTTCTCACATTTTTCTCAACAAAAACATGTATATACATTTAACTTTGATAATTTAAAATTTTCCTGTGGGCCGGGCGTGGTGGCGCACGCTTGTAATCCCAGCATTCGGGAGGCTGAGACCAGAGGATCCGGGTTCGCGGCCAGCCTCAGCTACCTAGTGAGGCACTCCGCAACTTAGTGAGACTCGGTTTCAAAATAAAGAATAGAAAATAGGGCTGGGGGTGTAGCTCAGAGGTAGAATGCCCCTGAGTTCAACCCCCAGTACCGCAAAAAAAAAAAAAAAAAAATTTCCTGTGGCCCGAACTCAGTAAAAATCCTCATGGATTGGTTAATTATTATAATCACTAGTAACATACAATCAGAAACAATATGAATACTAAATATTAGGCAATTAAGCATAAATTTGTATTATTAAATGTCTTATCATTAAACATTTACCTTAATGAAATTAATGGAACTTTTATGTTTTATTCATTTAGATATCTCTTGATGAAGGTGTAGCTCAATTGTAGAGCACTTGCTGGCATGTGCAAGGTTCTGGGTTTAATCCTTCTCACAGTGAAAGAAATAAAGAAAAGGAAAGAAAAAGAAAGGAAAGGAAAGGGGAAAGGAGAAAAGGAAAGAGAGGGGTATCCCTTGATAAACATTAAGTAATCAAGTAATCCCTTGATTCTTTTAGAAAGATACAGGGTTCGGCATCAATTTTATTGGTATGTTTCATTTTCACAAGCATAAACTCTGAGAAACTTTTTTCATATAAAGAAATAGGAAGGAATGGAAGTCAGGCATGGTGGCACAAGCCTCTAATCCCAGTACTTGGGAGGCTGAGAAGAGGATTGAAGGTTTAAAATCAGCCTTGGCAATTTAGTGAAATCCTGTTTCAAAATAAAAAGGATTGAAGGTATAGCTTGAAGGTAGAATGCCCCGAGGTTCCATCCCTAGTATTAAAAAGGAAAGAAGAGAAGAGAAGAGAAGAGAAGAGAAGAGAAGAGAAGAGAAGAGAAGAGAAGAGAAGAGAAGAGGAATGAGTTGTTTTGTTTTGTTTGTAGTTCTGGGGGATTGAACCCAGGGGCATTCTACCTCCAAGCTGCATCCCCCCACCAGCCCTATTTTTTATTCTTTATTTTGAAACAGGGTCTCACTAAGTTGCAGAGGGGCCTTGTTAAGTTGCTACAGTTAGCCTGTGATCCTCCTGTCTCAGTCTCCCAAGTACTGGGATTCAGGATTACAAGCATAAACCACCATGCCCAGCTTGGAATGAGGTTTTTTTTTTTTTTTTTTTTTTCTGGTGGTACTGGGGATGGAGCCCAGGGGCATTCTACCTCCGAGCTACACCCTCAGCCCTACTTTTTATTTTTTACTTTGAAACAGGTCTCACTGAGTTGCGGAGGGCCTCACTAAGCAGCTGAGGCTGGCCAAGAACCTGAATCCTCCAGTCTCAGCCTCCCAAATGCTGGGATTACAAGCATGTGCCACCAAGTCCAGCTTGGAATAAGTTTTGATATAGTAATGTAATTCAATTCTCTGTACTTCTTCAGCACTATATGCCCCAAGTCACATAGTAACCTATCATCAAATTTTATTTACAATATCAGCTGGCAACTTAATTAGGTTCTCCTTCAACAATTCTGCTGGAAACAAACAACCTGACACATCTGCTTTCTCTCTCTTTTTTTTCTTTTCTTGCAGTATTGGGGGCTGAACTCAGGGGCATTCTACCTCCGAGCTACACCTCCAGCCCTATTTTTTTATTCTTTATTTTGAAACAGGGTCTCACTAAGTTGTGGAGTGCCTCACTAGGTAGCTGAGGCTGGCCACGAACCTGGATCCTCATCTCAGCCTCCCAAGTACTGGGATTACAAGTGTGCGCCACCACGCCCGGCTCACATCTGCATTCTTGACACCAATATCTTGAATAATCCCTGTGTTACTATTACAGGATTTTTCTGCCTGGGGAAATATAGGATGGTAAAAGCCAAGAGAGCTGTGCCTGTTGGAAAGTGAGGGTTGCACAGCTGTGAAAGGAAAAATGAGAAAGGAGAATCTCCACATCTTAGGCACCTACTGAACACATTAATTTGAGGGAAAACTTATGTTCAGAAGCTGAAAGGCTTGGCTGTGTGTCCGCTGGGACAGTGTTCCTGCCTCTCCAGGTGTGTGTACACTTCAGTTTGAAGCTATCTTGCTTAAGCTACTATAATAACCCACCTGGATCTTCCTTCCACTTTCATCCTAAACCAATTCATTCTCCATCTTTTAAGAATACAAATCAGATGATGTCATGACCCCCTTAATACTCTTCTGTGGCTTCTGCCAATCTTAAACTTCTCGCCATGGCTTACACAAGGTCCTGCATTCCATACACAGCTGCCCAACAGTAATTCTAGTCTTCCTCAGACATGTCCAGCTCTTTCCCACCTTATTACCATCATAATTGTGAGTTTCTCCCTGTTCTTCTCATGGTAAGCTTCTTCTGGCTCTGAGGATGTAGGTTAAAAGTCCCTTTCTCAGAAGATCTTCTCTGAGCACTCAATCTAACAGATGTTGTAATACATCCAACTTCCACCAAATTATTGTCTATCAAAAAAACTAATCTAGCCAGGCGTGGTGGCGCACGCTTGTAATCCCAGCATTCGGGAGGCTGAGACCGGAGGATCCGGGTTCTCGGCCAGCCTCAGCTACCTAGTGAGGCACTCCGCAACTTAGTGAGACCCTGTTTCAAAATAAAGAATAAAAAATAGGGCTGGGGTTGTAGCTCGGAGGTAGAATGCCCCTGAGTTCAATCCCCAGTACCGCAAAAAACAAACAAACAAAAAAAACCAATCCATTATAGTATTTTGTGATAACTTGTAATTAAATGTTATTTGTTGGGTTAGTATGTGTTCCCCTCTGAAGAGTAAGGTACCTTAGGGGAGAAACCACAGTTGCTTGACTCAACACTAGATAACATCCAATATTACCACAGCACCTGCTGGATGACCAGATTTCTTGAATGAATGAATGAATGAGCAAGTTAGCTACTGAGTAAATATTGTTCCCCATTTAAAATGCTTCAGTGATTCTCTATGCCTTTATTTCCTTTTTCCCTCTCTCACATAGTTCCTGTATTTCATAACTTCCATGAACTGTGACTACCAACCAGCAACTGGTTTCCTAGATGCTTCCAACTTTTACCTATTCTGTACTTTTAACATGGGATATCCTTTACTTTTCTGCCTAAATCTTTATTTCTTTTACTTTTTTATTTTTTGCATTACTAAGGAC
This sequence comes from Graphiurus murinus, assembly GCA_004027655.1. Taxonomy (NCBI): domain Eukaryota; kingdom Metazoa; phylum Chordata; class Mammalia; order Rodentia; family Gliridae; genus Graphiurus; species Graphiurus murinus. The sequence goes on along the minus strand of PVLC010005853.1, from coordinate 18,716 downwards.
TGAACTCAGGGCCTCATACATACTAGGCAAGGGCTCTAGCACTGAGCTATACATCCCTGTGACTTTTTATTTTGATACAGGTCTTGTGTTACCCAGGCTGGCCTTGAACTTGCAATCTTCCTGCCTCAGTCTGCTGAGTAGTTGGGATCACAAGTATGTGCCACTGCCCCCAGTCTTTAATTTTTTTCTAAGACTCATGTATAGCTCTCTCTTCCCAGAAGTCATCTATGGCCCTCTCCAATTTGGATAACATGCTTGCTCCCGCTTCTCTATTCTTTTTTTGTGTGTGTGTGTGTGTGTGTGTGTGTGTGTGTGGTACTGGGGATTGAACCAAGAGGCATTCTACCTTCGAGTTACACCCCCAGCCCTATTTTATTTATTTGGAAACAGGATCTCCTAGGTTAATGAGAGTCTCACTATTTGCTGAGGCTATCCTCAAACCTGTGATCCTATCTCAGCTTCCCAACTACTGGGATTACAAGTGTGTGCCACCATGCCTGGCTTCCACTTATCTACTCTTAAAGCACTTTATTTGGACCTCTCCCACGGTACTAAACTGAACCACAATAACAGGTTTATTAGTTAGTCTATTCCCAAATACTATGCGCTTCTTTAAGGTAGTGACTATATCTATTACCTTTTATTTTCAGTGGTTAGTGTAGCATCTGGAAAAATAAAAGATGTCTTTAAAAAAAGTTTGCAGAAAACATAGTATATAGAAAAGAATCATTTGATTTTTAAAGCATTACTACCATTTAGTAAACAGTAAGGGAAATATAATCAGACCAATATGGAATAATGTTGACAATACTAAATTGTATACTCAAGGAGAAAGGTAACAGTAAAAAGGTTAAAAATTTCCAGTAGGTGGGAAGCTGAGACAGGAGAATTAAAGGTTTGTGGCTAGCTCCGCAACTTAGTGAGACCCTGTTTCAAAATAAAAAATAAGGGCTGGGAGTGTAACTCAGTGGTAGAATGCCGCTGGGTTCGATCCCCAGCACCACACAAAAATAAATGAATAAATAAATAAATGAATAAATAAATACATAAATAAATAAATACATAAATAAATAAATAAATAAATAAAATGGGCTGGGAGTGTAGCTCAGAGGTAAAATGCCCCTGGGTTCAATCCCAACAGCACACACACACACACACAAAAAAAAACGAAAGAAAGAAAACAATAGGAAGGACCAGGAGTGCCACTATAGCTCTATCATTATTTCATTATTTTCTACAGTCTCATGGCTACTAGCCCTGCAGCACTTATGGAAACTGTTCTATCTGAAAACATGCATGGGCATTATGAAATAACTGCTGTAGAAATGACTGGACAGAGTTGCAGCCAATGAACAAACTGATAAATCTTTCAAAATAAAAGATGGCTGGGTACAGTGGCACACATCTGTACTCCCAGTACTTGGGAGGCTGAGATGAGGATCACAAGTTTGAGGCTAGCCTCAGCAACTTAGCAAGATCCTATTTCAAATAAAAAGATAAAACAGGACTGAGGGTGTGGCTCTGAGGTAGAACGCACCTGGGTTCAATCCTAAGGAAAGAAAGGAAGGAAGGCAGGCAGGCAGGCAGGCAGGTGGGCGGGCGGGCGGGCAGACTGACTTCAAAACAGTAATTAATCTATATAGTCTTCCTTTGGTATTCGTGGGAGGGTGGTTCCAGAACCACTGTAGATATCAAAATCTGTGGCTACCAGCCTTGAATGGCATGGTGGTGTACACCTATAATCCCAGTGCCTGGGAGGCTGAGACAGGAGGATTGCAGGTTTCTGGCCAGCCTCAGCAAACCAAGGAGGCCCTCTACAATTGAGTGACAACCTGTTTCAAAATAAAAAACAAAATAGGGCTGAGGGTATAGCTCAGAGGTAGAATGCCCCTAAGTTTAATCACCAGTACCACACATTCGCAAAAAAGTTCAAGACCAGCTGGGTAACTTAACAAAACTCTGTACCAAAATAAAAATGTAAAGGGATAGGGATGGAGGTCAGTGGCATCCCACCTTCAAATGGCAATTCGAAAAAAAAAAAAAGAGTGTCACTGTTAAAAATGGGCTTATAAAAGTCACAACTCTTAAAGTGCAAATACTAGTTATTTTGAGAGAATACACATTTATCACTGCTGAAAAGTTTAAAATATTCATTACAAAAATATTAACTCCACCTTAATGGACTATAAAATAAAGTTTTATTACTTCATAGGCATTAAGTGTTTAAAGAGATTATGTTGCAAATGACTTCCTCAAAAATTAAATTCAAATTGAAGCGCAGCTGAACAGAACCCAGAAAGCGGACCAGGGAGAGCTAAGGAGCCTGCGCTCATGGCAGCGGCACACACCGCAGAGCAGCAGCCACTATTGAGCCAGCAGCCCAGAGCGAGGTGTACTAGCACTGAGACATCCAACGATCTCCTACATGCCAAGCGACCAGATGTGGAGTAAGTGACTCCAGAACTCCACACCCTAATCAGGCAGCATATCGACAGTGACAGGAACGCCTGGGATGACCAGCTTAAGCCTGTTGTGGGGACACCCCAGCTCACCTCTCCCTCCAGAGCCAGAGCAGTACTCAATTCTAAGTTAACTGCACGGCCTTCTAGCGATTGGATAGGAGCAGAAGTACGAGAGGGACCCAGAGCACACAGGGCATAAAGACCTTACATGCAGCCTGTAAAATGCCTGGCATTTAGACTGCAATCCTGCCACCAGCAAAGGCAGAGAGAGAGAGAGATGCAGACAGGGCCTGTGGAAAGTGTGGAGCCTCAGGCTTATACTGGGTTCAGATCCAGTGATGCCCCCTGCCTAGACAGACTAGAGCCGCACAGAAACAGGCCCTGTGGAGAGCTCAGAGTCTCAAGCTTGCAGCTGGGAGAGGCGCCAGCGGAACTCCAAGCATGCACTGTCGGAGAGAGCAAATAAGAATGCCTGAAACATGCTAAAAAAATCTAATATAGTGAGTTGACATCTAAAAGCTGAAAATATCTTGCAGATCCAAAAGGACTGCAGAGGCCAACTCAGCTCTGTACTTACATATTTGCAGGGTTTATGTTTTTGTTTCTTTTTTATTGTTTTTGTTGTGTATTCCTTTGTTTTATTTATGTTTGTTTAGATGGTTGGTTGCTTTATTATTTTTTGCTCAGTTGTCAGCTCTCTTCCTCATCCCTTTTACAAGCTTCCCTCCCTCTCTCCTATCTATATTCTTCAACACTTTTTTTCTCTTTCCTTTTTCCTTTTTTCCCTGTTTCATATCAAGACCTTTTCATACCACTATACCTAAACATTCTATATTGACTACCAGAATCCCCCCAAATATACACTATCTCTAATCTTTACCATATATCACCTTAACACACTCAAACTCTTATTCCACTGGATCATACCTTCTACTTTACCCTATTCTTGCATTCATCACTGTGGATTCTCCCCCCTCACCCATCCTTCACCACTGAACACAATCTGTCCTTGTATATACCAGCGAAACCTCTAAATACCTACTGTAGAGATTGGACCAGAGAGGTGAACCACCAGGAAGGACTGCCAAACATCAAGGATAAATTCACCTCTGCTGATAGAAGGAATAGCTCAATACATCCCACATCGGGGTCTAAAAATGCAGAGGCCACAAACTGTCCTACTCACGCATCTGAGACGAATCTCCATAACAGAAGAAACAAACACACCCTAGAAGTCAACACCTGAAACCCACCAATGGCACCATTATAGTGGGCAGAAGAAGCCCTAGAGTAATTGCAACTCAGTACAAGATACTATTCACAGAGGAAAAAATAAAAATTAGAAACCTATAAACTGAGAAAGATTAGAAAAGGAGCAAAGACATAAACTTAAGAACAGGGAAATCATGGGAAAGAAAAATAGCAAAGAACCAATGAGCTACCACAATCCCACAATAACAGAGCTCACCAACACAGAATGGCAAAGATTACCAGAAGAACAATTCAGATCTTTAATAGTAGAAATGATACAAGATTTCTGAAAGAAATCAGGGAGAGATGGAAAGAAATAAAGAATCCGTCATCCTGAACAGGAATCGAAGACAAGGCTTGAGGGAGGTAAAGGATATGAAAGATGCAATAATTGAAGTCAAGGCATCAATACAAACTATAAACAGGAGATAAGATCACATAGAAAACAGAGTATCACTCTGAGAAGATGATCATTCCAAAAATGAAAGTGTAGTACATAATTTAGAAGAAAAAAATCAAGAGCATGAATTGAATTGGATATTGAAGAGATCTAAGCCAATTTTAAAAGAACTAAGCTATAAATAATACGCACAGAAGAGGGATAACAAGTGGAAACTAATGGAATAAGCCATCTTTTTAAACAAGTAATATCAGAGAATTTCCAAACATAGAAAGTGAAGTGGACACACAGGTACAAGAAACATAAAGAACCTCCTCTAGACAAGACCAAAGAAGAGGTTCACCACATCACATAATAATCAAATTGACTAATGTGGAGGCCAAGGAGAGAATCTTAAAGGCAACAAAGCTAAAAGGCCAAGTGACATTTAGAGGCAACCCCATTAGAATCAATGCAGACTTCCCAAACCAAGTCATGAAAGCCAGGAAGGGCTGGAGCAAAAGATTCCAAACTTTGCAAGAAAATAACTTGCAGTCAAGATTCTCCTACCCAGCAAAAGTATCTCTCAAAATTGAAGGGGAAATAAAAACCTTCCATGACATGCTGAAAGCATTTATGTCTTTCAAATTAGCACTAGAGAAAATATTCAAAGACATTAATTACAAAGAAGAACTAACAAGTAAATGTCAGAACCAGAGAAACGACAATTTCCAGAGAGCAAACAACTAAGCAAAGAAGAACAAACACTACTTCAAGCAGAAGTCAAAACTTAAAATGTTAGGAATTAAAAATCATCTCTCAATAATCACACTGAATATAAATGGCCTCAAATCCCCAATAAAAAGACACAAGGTGGCAAAATGGATTAAAACCCACAACTCATCTATATGTTGCCTGCAGGAAACACATCTTACAAGCAAAGATTCCCACAAACTAAAGGTGTAGGGCTAGAATAAGGTAATCCATGCTAATGGAACTGGAAGACAAGCAGGAGTAGCAACTATGATATCAGATAAATTAGACTGCAAGCCTAAGCTTATCTGAAGACACAAAGAAGGTCCTTTTTTTACTAGTAAAAGGAACGATTCAGCAAGAGGAAATAACAATTGTCAACATTTATGTCCCAAACATAGGTGCAGTCACTTTCATAAAACAAACTCTTCGTGATATAAAGTCACACATAGATCCCCTAAAATAATACTGGGAGACTTTAATATTCCTCTCACATCACTAGACTGATCTTCTAAACAAAAGGTCAGTAAAGACACCTCAGAACTAAAGAATACCATAAACCAAATGGACCTATTAGATACATACAGAATATTTAAACCAACTACTGCTGAATTCACATTTTTTTCAGCTGCCCATGAAACCTTCTTCAAAATAGACCACATGCTGGGCCACAAAATGAGCACTGGCAAATTTAAAAAATGTAACATAATTTCCTGCGTCTTTTCAGACCACAGTGAATGAAATTAGAAATCAACTCTAAGAACACCCAGAGTAACCGATTATGTAAACACATGGAGACTGAACACTGCACTGCTGAATGAGGAATGGGTCATAGAAGAAGTAAGGGGAGAAATTAAAAAACTTCCTAGAAACCAAAGAAAACAGAGACACAACATATTAAAACCCTCTAAGACACCTTGAAGGCAGTACTAAGAGGAAGATTTATAGCACTGAGTGCTCAAATAAGAAAACCATAAAATCACCAAATAAATAACCTAATGACACAGCTCAAAGCACTTGAAAAACAAGAAAAGTCTAACCCCAAAGCCAGCAGAAGACAGGAAATTATGAAAATCACAGCAGAAATTAAAGAAGTAGAGAATAAAAAAAAATACAGAAAATCAACAAAATCAAAAGCTAGTTTCTTGAAAAAAATAAATGACATAGATAAACCATTAGCCAACATAACCAAAAAAAAAGCAAATCAACTTAAATACCAAAATAAGAGATGAAAAAGGTGATATTACCACCAGCAGTGTGGAAATCCAAAAGATCATCCGAAAATACATTGAAAAATCATACTCCCAACAAAATGGAAAACCTAAAGGTAACTGACAAATTTCTAGACACATATAAACTTCCTAAATTGAGTCCAGAAGATATAGAAAACATAAATCAACCAATAAAAATCAAAGAGATAGAAACAGCAATAGAGTTTACCACCAAACAAAAGCCCAGGGCCAGATGCTTTTCCAAGTGAATTTTATAAACCATTTATAGAAGAGCTAATCCCAATAGTCCTCAAACTATTCCGTGAAATAGAAAGAAACGGGACCCTCCCAAACACATTCTATGAAGCCAGCATCACATTAACACCAAAGCCAAAAAAAGACAGCTCAAGAAAAGAGAACTATAGGCCTACATCACTGATGAACTTAGATGCAAAATTGCTAAATAAAATACTAGCAATGCGCCTTCAAAACCACATCAAGAAAATTATACACCATGACCAAGTCAGGTTCATCCCAGGGATGCAAGGCTGGTTCAACAGATGAAAAACAATCCATGTAATTTACCACATAAACAGAATCAAAGACAAAAATCACATGATCATCTCAATTGATTCTGAAAAAGCATTTGACAAAATCCAACAGCCATTCATGCTAAAAGCACTGCAGAGAATAGGAAGAGAAGGAATATCATAAAGGCAATACACAACAGGCCCATAGCCAACATCATGTTATATGCTGAAAAACTGCGAGAGTTCCCACTAAAAACAGGAAGAAGACAAGGATGTCCATTATCACCACTTCTGTTCAATATAGTACTTGAGACTCTAATCAGAGTTTCAAGGCAAGAGAAGAGCCGGACGTGGTGGCACACACTTGTAATCCAAGCATTTGGGAGGCTGAGACTGGAGGATCCAGGTTCAAGGGCAGCCTCAGCTACCTAGTGAGGCACTCCGCAACTTAGTGAGACTCTGTTTCAAAATAAAGAATAAAAAATAGGGCTGGGGATGTAGCTCGGAAGTAGAATGCCCAAGTTCAATCCCCAGTGCTGAAAAAAAAAAAATACTATACTTAGACGACCCAACAAACTCAACCAAAAACTTACAGAACTGATCAACAAATTCAGCAAAGTGTCTGGATACAAAAGCAATCTTAAAAGATCAGAAGCTTTCCTGTATGCCAACTATAAATCCACTGAAAAAGAAATTCAGAAAACAATTCCACTCCCAATAGCACCCCAAAAAATAAAATACTTAGGGATAAACCTGATCAAGGATGTAAAAGACCTCAATAAGGAAAACTATAAAATGTTGAAAAAAAGAAATCGATGAAGACCTTAGAAGATGGAAAGATCTTCCATGCTCTTGGATAGGCAGAATAAATATCATCAAAATGGCCATGCTCCTAAAAGTGATCTACAGATTCAATGCAATACCCATGAAATTACCAAGGTCACTCCTCACAGACATAGAAAAATCAGTCCTCAAAATCATTTGGAAAAACAAAAAGCCCAGAATAGCCAAAGTACTTCTTAGCAACAAGAACCATGCAGGAAGCATCACAATACCTGACTTCAAAACTGTATTACAAAGCCACAGTAATAAAAACAGCATGGTTTTGGCAAAAAAATAGACACATAGACCAATGGAGCAGAATAGAAGATTCAGAAACAGACCCATGCACTTACAGTCAACTGATTTTTGACAAAGGAGCCAAAAACATACACTGGAAAAGAGATAGCCTTTTTAACAAATGGTGTTGGCAAAACTGGTTAACCATATGCAGGAAAATGGAAATAAACCCCACTTTCTCACCCTGTACAAGAGTCAACTCAAGGTGGATCAAAGACATGGAAGTCAGGCCAGAAACCTTACAGCTACTTGAAGGGGGCATAGGGCCAACACTACAACACATAGGCACAGGTAAAAACCTTCTCAACAAGACCCCCAAAACACAAGCAACTCAAAGGAAGATCAATACATGGGATTGCATTAAACTGAAGAGCTTCTGCGCAGCAAAAGAAACTATCAAGAATCTCAACAGAGAGCCCACAGAGTGGGAGAAAATTTCTGCCAGCTACTCTGCTGATAGAGGACTAATATCTAGGATATACAGAGAACTCAAGAAAATCACAGCTAAGAAAACAAATAACCCAATCAAAAAGTGGGCAAAGGATCTAAATAGACACTTCACAATAGAAATACAAATGGCCAATAAATGTAGGAGGAAATGTTCCACATCATTAGCAATCAGAGAGATGCAAATCAAAACTACCTTGAGATTTCACCTAACCCCAATTAGAATTGCAATCATCAAAAACAAGAACAAAGCCAGGCGTGGTGGTGCACGCTTGTAATCCCAGCATTTGGGAGGTTGAGACTGGAGGATCCAGGTTCGCAGCCAGCCTCAGCTACCTAGTGAGGCACTCCGCAATTTAGTGAGACCCTATTTCAAAATAAAGAATAAAAAATAGGGCTGGGGGTATAGCTCGGAGGTAGAATACCCCTGAGTTCAATTCCCAATTCCGCAAAAAAAAAAAAAAAAAAAAAAAAAAAAAAA
>PVLC010005852.1:0-73289 GCA_004027655.1 Graphiurus murinus | reverse complement strand
TTTTTTTTTTTTTTTTTTTTTTTTTTTTTTTTTGTAATATGAATATTCGGTTGTTACCGCAACATTTATTAAAAACCCTCTTTGTCATGACGGGCTATAAAAATCTTCCATGACAAACATAAACTGAAAGAATTTATGTCTTCCAAACCAGCACTAGAGAAAATACTCAAAGAGATTAAATATAAAGAAGAACTAACAGGAAAGAAGAGGATGGGGAGGAATCTCATGAAACTAGAAGGGAGACTGGTAGAGAAGGGAATGAAGAATGGGAGGAAGGGAGAGAATGGAATTGGCCAAATTATGTTATGTGCCTGTACAGCTAGGTGTTGGCATTTTCCTCTAGAAGTTCTGAAACCTCTCAGACAAGAATTAAGATGCTAACACTTTGTTTGGAATGCATAAGCCCAAAATGGTAAGAGCAGAGGATACAGAGAAGGAAAACAATGGGATCAGGCAACAATAAATATTCATGAGCATTGGGAAACCTAGTATTTACTGAGTTGTGAACACATCTGCTTGGCCTAGGCTCACTTTCTCTACCCAACCCTCACATGAAGAATACCAATGAGTTTTGACTTCTGTTTGAGGTACTGTATATTCTCCTTTGCTTAGTTGTTTGCTTCCTGGAAATTATTGTTTCTCTGATTCTGTCATTTACTTGTTAGTTCTTCTTTGTATTTAATCTCTTTGAGTATTTTCTCTAGTGCTGGTTTGGAAGACATAAATTCTTTCAGTTTATGTTTGTCATGGAAGATTTTTATAGCCCGTCAATTTTTGAGAGAGAGTTTTGCTGGGTAGGAGAATCTTGGCTGCAAGTTATTTTCTTTCAGAGTTTGGAATATGTTACTCCAGCCCCTCCTGGCTTTCATGACTTGATTTGGGAGGTCTGAAGTGATTCTAATTGGTTTGCCTCTAAATGTTACTTGACCTTTTACTTTTGCTGCCTTTAGAATTCTCTCCTTAGCCTCTACATTAGTCAGCTTGATTATTATGTGGCGTGGTGAACCTCTTCTTTGGTCTTGTCTGGAGGGAGTTCTATATGTTTCCTGCACCTGTGTGTCAACTTCTCTTTCTATGTTTGGAAAATTCTCTGATATTACTTCTTTGAAAAGACTGTTTATTCCATAAATTTCAATTTCTAATCCCTCTTCTATGCCTATTATTCTTAGGTTAGCTCTTTAAAATTGGCCCAGATCTCTTCGATGTCTGATTCATACTGTCGTATTTTTTTTCTAAGTTATGTACTGTAGATTCATTTTTGGAATGATCATCTTCTAAGAGTGATATTCTATTTTCCATGTGGTCTAATCTACTGTTTATATTTTGTATTGATGCCTTCACTTCAGTTTTGCATCTTTCACTTCCTTTGGTTCCTTTTCAGGTAGTCAGATTCTTTGTTTATTTGTTCCTTTATTTCTTTAAAGCTCTCCCTACATTCTTTCTGAAAATCCTGTATTGTTTCTAGTATTAAAGATCTGAATTGTTCTTCTGGTAATCTCTGCCATTCTGGGTTGGTGAGATCTGTTATTGAGGGGTTGTGGTGGCTCATTGTTTCTTTGCTATTTTTCCTTCCCATGGTTCCCCTGTTCTTAGATTTATATCTTTGCTGCTCTTGCAAGTTTTCTCCTCCAATCTCTACAGTGGGGGTTTAGAGATGTCTGCTGGTATATACAGGAACAGGTTGTGTTCAGTGGTAAAGGTTGGGTGAGAAGTCACAGTGATGAATGAAAGAATAGGGTAGAGTGTATGGTCCAGTGGAATAAGTGGTTGAGTGTGTTGAGGTGTTATACTGTAGAGATTAGAGATGGTAGATGTGTCAGGGGATTCTGGTAGTCAATATAGAGTTTTAAGTGTGGTAGTATGAAATGGCCTTGATATGAGACAGGGAAAAAAGGAAAAAGAAAAGAGAAGATAAAAAGTGTTGAGAAGAATATAGATGGGAGAGAGGGAAGGAAGCTTGTAAAGGGGTAAAGAGGAGAGTCAACAAACTAAGCAAAAAAAAAATAACATAGCAACCAATCATCCAAACAAATATAAATAAATCAAGGCAATACAAAATGAAAACAGTAAAAACAAATAAAACATAGCACACACACAAAAAAAAAACCAATGGCAACAAGAAGAAACAAAATCAAAAACCCTGCTAGTTTGTGAGTACAGAGCTTAAATTTTCTACTGTGTCTCTGGCATTTTTATTTGCTCTATCAGTGGAGGCAAGGGGGTTGGCTGATGCCTCTCCCGCTGCAAGCTTGTGTCTCTGTGCTCTCCACAGGGATTTTCTGTGTGTGTCTCTATCTCTCTGCCTTTGCTGGTGGCGGGAGTGCAAATTATATGCTGGGCAAATACCAGGGTGCCTGGAGATTCCTTATGTCCTGTGTGCACTGGGACCCTCAAGCACTTCTGCTCTATCCAATCGCTTGAAGAGTGGGTGACTGAGTCTGCGCTTTGTATAGGGGACTCCAGACCCTGAGGGTGCAATTTAACTTACAGATCCCTGCTGCTCTGGTTTCACTGGGAGAGGTGATCTGGGGTGTCCCAGTTGTTCTTGATCACTGTTGCTCCTGTGGGGATATGCCACCTGATTTGAATGTGGGATTAAGGTAATCCATGCCAATGGAATGCGAAGACAAGCAGGAGTAGCAACCATGATATCAAATAAATGAGACTTCAAGCCTAAGCTTATCAGAAGAGACAAAGCAGGGTATTTTTTACTAGTAAAAGGAACAATCCAGCAAGAGGAAATAACAATTATCAACATCTATGCCCCAAACATAGGTGCAGCCACTTTCATAAAACAAACTCTGTATGATATAAAGACACACATAGTTCCCAATACACTAACACTGGGTGACTTCAATACTCCTCTCACATGACTAGACCAATCTTCTAAACAAAAGGTCAGTACAGACGCCTTAGACCTAAACAATACCATACCTAAACAATACCATAAACCAAATAGACCTATTAGACATATATAGACTCTTTCACCCAACTACAGCTGAATTCACATTTTTCTCAGCTGCACATGGAACCTTCTCCAAAACAGACAACATTCCTACCCACAAAGCGAGCATTGGCAAATTCAAAAAATGCAACATAATTCCCTGCATATTTTCAGACCACAATGGAGTAAAACTAGAAATCAACTCTAAGAAGACCCAGAGTAACCATGTAAACACATGGAGACTGAACACCACATTGCTGAATGAGGATTGAGTCATAGAAGAAGTAAGGGGAGAAATTAAAAAATTCCTAGAAACCAATGAAAACAGAGATGCAACATATCAAAACCTTTGGGACACTTTGAAGGCAGTACTAAGAGGAAAATTTATAGCACTGAGTGCCCACATACAAAGAACAGAAAACCACCAATTAATAACCAAATGACACTGTTCAAAGCACTTGAAAAACAAGAACAGTCCAACCCCAAAGCTAGTAGAAGACAAGAAATCATGAAAATCAGAGGAGAAGTTAATGAAATACAGAATGAAAAAAAATACAGAAAATCAACAAAAGCAAAAGCTTGTTTCTTGAAAAAAGAAACAAGATAGAAAAACCATTGGCCAACCTAACCAAAAGAAAGAGAGAATCAACCCAAATTACCAAAATAAAAGATGAAAAAGGTGACATTACCACCAAAAGTATGGAAATACAGAGGATCATCAGAAACTATTTTGAAAAGCTATACTCCAACAAAATGGAAAATCTAGAAGAAATTGACAAATTTCTAGATAGATATGACCTGCCTAAATTGAGTCAAGAAGATATAGAAAACTTAAACTGACCAATAGCAATCAAGGAGATAGAAACAGCAATAAAGAGTCTACCATCACACAAAAGCCCAGAGCCAGATGGTCTTCCAAGTGAATTCTATAAAACATTTATAGAAGAGCTAATCCCAATACTCCTCAAACTATACCATGAAGTAGGAAGAAATGGGACTCTCCCAAACAAAGTTTATGAAGCCAACATCACATTAATACCAAAGCCAAATACAGACAGCTCAAGAAAAGAAAACTATAGGCCTATATCATTGATGAACTTAGATGCAAAACTCCTAAACAAAATACTAGCAATGCGCATTCAAAACCACATCAAGAAAATTATACACCATGACCAATTCGGGTTCATCCCAGGGATGCAAGGCTGGTTCAGCATACGAAAAACAACCCATGTAAATCACCACATAAACAGAATCAAAGACAAAAATCACATGATCATCTCAATTGATGCCGAAAAAGCATTGACAAGATCCAACACCCATTCATGCTAAAAGCACTACAGAGAATCGGAATAGAAGGAACATACCTCAAAATCATAGAAGCAATATACAATAGGCCTACAGCCAACATCATATTAAATGGAGAAAAACTGCAAGAGTTTCCACTAAAGACAGGAACAAGACAAGGAGGTCCATTATCACCTCTTCTGTTCAATATAGTACTTGAGACTCTAGCCAGAGCAATAAGGAAAGAGAAGGAAATCAAAGGAGTAAAAATAGGGAAAGAAGAACTAAGACTATCCCTTTTTGCAGATGACATGATACTATACTTAGAAGACCAAACAAAGTCAACCAAGAAACTTAGAGAATTTATCAGCAATTTCAGCAAAGTGTCTGGATACAAAATCAATCTTAAAAAATCAGAAGCTTTCCTGTATGCCAACCATAAATCCACTGAAAAAGAAATTCAGAACACAATTCCACTCACAATAGCACCCCGAAAAATAAAATACTTAGGGATAAACCTAACCAAACAGGTAAAAGATCTCTATAAGGAAAACTATAAAAGGTTGAAAAAAGAAATTGATGAAGACCTTAGAGGATGGAAAGATCTTCCATGCTCATGGATAGGCAGAATAAATATCATCAAAATGGCCATCCTCCCAAAAATGATCTACAGCGTCAATTCAATATCCATGAAATTATTCATTACCAAGGTCACTCCTCACAGACATAGAAAAATCAGTCCGTTAATTCATTTGGAACAACAAAAAGCCCAGGATAGCCAATGTAGTCCTTAGCAACAAGAACAGTGCAGGAGGTATCCCAATTCCTGATTTCAAACTCTACTACAAAGCCACAGTAATAAAAACAGCATGGTATTGGCACAAATACAGACACATAGACCAATGGAGCAGAATAGAAAATTCAGAAACAGACCCACGTGCTTACAGTCAATTGATTTTTGACAAAGGAACCAAAAATATACACTAGAAAAAAGATAGCCTCTTTAACAAATGGTGTGGCAAAACTGGCTAACCGTATGCAGGAAAATGGAAATAAACCCCACTTTCTCACCCTGCACAACCGTCAACTCAAGGTCGATCAAAGACCTGGAAGTCAGGCCAGAGACCTTGCAGCTACTTGAAGAGGGCAGAGAGCCAACACTTCAACACATAGGCACAGGTAAAAAACTTTCTCAACAGGACCCCAAAAGCACAAGCAACTCAAAGGAAGATCAATACATGGGATTGCATTAAACTGAACAGCTTCTGTGCAGCAAAGGAAACTATCAAGAACCTCAACAGAGAGCCCACAGAGTGGGAGAAAATTTTTGCCAGCTACTCTTCTGATAGAGGACTAATATCTAGGATATACAGAGAACTCAAGAAACTCACAGCTAAGAAAGCAAATAACCAAATCAAAAAATGGGAAAAGGATCTAAATAGACACCTCACAAAAGAAGAAATACAAATGGCCAATAAATGTATGAGGAAATGTTCTACATCATTAGCAATCAGAGAGATGCAAATCAAAACTACCTTGAGATTTCACCTAACTCCAGTCAGAATGGCAATCATAAAAAACACAAACAACAACAAATGCTGGCGGGGGTGTGGAGAAGTGGGAACCCTAATACATTGCTGGTGGGATTGCAAATTAGTGCAACCACTTTGCAAAACAGTATGTAGGATCCTCAGATGAATGAGAATGAACCTACCATATGATTCAGCAATACCACTTCTGGGTATGTACCCAAAAGAATGGAAACCAAACTATCAGACTGATGCATGTGTATCTATATTTATAGCTGCACAATTCACAATTGCCAAACTATGGAAACAGCCAAGATGTCCATCGACAGATGAATGGATTACAAAGCTATGGGATATGTATACAATGGAATATTACTCAGCCATAAAGAAGAACAAAATCATGTTATTTGCAGGAAAATGGATGCAACTGGAAAATATTATGTTAAGTGAGATTAATCAATCACAAAGAGTTAAAAAGCATATGTTCTTCCTGATATGCAGATGCTAGGGAGAAGAAGGGGCATAAGATGGTCTCCAGATGAAAAAGGAGAAACCCTAGATGAGAAAGAAATTGACTTAACTGAGGGTGATGGACGGGGGGGAGCACCCTAGTGTACATGATGTATATCACAAATATATCAAGGTTAATTACTAAACTGAACTTGAGAAGGAGGGAGGACAAGGGAATGGGGTGGGAATGGGGGAAGGGGTTAAATGAAAAATGTGTGCATACATGCCTTTATCAGCTTGTACCTAACAAAGATGTATGATTACAATACACCAATTTATTATAAAAAATAAAAAAGTATACCGATGAGGCAGGTTTCTAATATGAGAGGCTCCCTACCATACACCACAGCTGCCTAGATCAAGAAATACAACTCACAGCCAATGAACCAGGCTATAGACAGGTCTGGGACCATTGCATTATCTACCCTATGGAATTAAAATTGGTATGCTGAGAAAATGTGTCAATTAGATTCAGACACTGAACTTTCCAGATTTAGGCTCTTTAGAGCCACGTAGTCTCTTTCAAGAACATCCAACAATGCCTGAGGTGATGCCCTCTTGAGTAGTGCCCAAGGAGATGGTCAACAGTGTTCAGGGTCACTTGTAAACTTTGGAGTGTAACAGGCCTTGCTATCGGCTTCCATAATCAAGATACATTTATCTTGTTCTCCCTTATGTCTCTTTTCTACCTATTTATTTTATTTTTTCTATTCTACCTTAACCATTTAATTTACATGGAAATATGTGTGGAATTTAATTTAAAATAAAACCTCTAATATGATTTTGATTTACTGTAATACATATGTCACACACTTTCAGTCCTCCTGGTATGAATTTTTTTAAAAAACAGAATGCCTCTGCATTGATTCCTGTGCCACATTTTCATCTACAGATTAGACTATAAAAGCAATTATAGTTGAACCCATAATTCTACTTGAATAATCAAACTCATTTGGCTAGTCAGTGCTAATGTCTGCAGCTGGGCTGTAAAGGCGTTACTGGGCTCACAACTATAAGAGCATAAATGTCAGCAGGAGAATGCTTGGAAACGGGAAACATCTTCCTTTCGCAGCAGCGCTCTTGGTTAAATGGAATGTTGTGCTCTAAACTCAATTACTTCAAGTCTATTTGTGAAACTCAGTTGGATATATGTTTCTTCTATAAACAACGACTGAGGATAAATCTGCCAAAACTGGCATGCTGATTTGCATTTTTAGTTATGTAAAACTTTAGATCCAGAAATGGAATCCAAGAAAAGCATGTTATTTTTAGCCTTCAAAATTTCCTGGATATTTTATTGAATATATTATAAGGCTTAATACATATATTTACTAACGATCTCTTGGTAGTGCAGAAATTATATTCATTTCTCTGAACCATCCCCCCAGTGACCAACTTACTTTAGGGCATTTAGGTTGCTACAAATTGGCAACTAGGGAAAATTGAATAAGCTGCCAAAATTCTTCAACGTTAAAAACAACAAATAAGACACCATAAGGCCTTTTCTCAAGAGAGCAAGACTCAACCACAGTTGAAACAGAAGAAATTCCTCTCTAATATCTTCACACATTTAGGGAAAGGACATAATTCAGGAATTAGTGAGTTATAAATTTGAAAAAAACAACAGCAAGGCTTCAACCAGGGGAAGGAAGAGATATAAAGATAAAAAATTCCATAATGTATTCATTTCTATTTAAAGGGTAAAGAAAAGTATACAAAACTATAGAAAGGATAATTGAAGTCTTCAGAATTCCAAAGGCCTATGGCATATTTAAATCATTTTATTCTCCTCTGACGCTTTTTAAAAAACTGCACTCCAGAGCTTCCAGCGTATTTTTCTCACCATATCCTTCTATATCCCCCACTTCTTGCCTCTAAAGCAACTACATCAATGATGATCCCAGAAATCTCTAACAATAGACAACAGACACTCACACCTGGAAAAGTGAAATTGAAAGTAGGAACTGCCTCCACTTTAGGAGACTCCTCTCTCTACAGGTCTTTACTAATAAGAAAGAAAAGAGCATTTGCTATGAGGTGCAAAGTAGTCTGCTGTGTATACACGATCCTTTCATTGCAGCCTAGAATTTTATAGCCAAGAAAACAGAGGAATAAGTGTGTTGGCCTCACTTCCCATGCCTCTCTCCTTTGGCATGGGTAGGTTTCCTACTCCATCCCCCTGCTGAGTACTTGTATTTCCCAAACTCTCTAAATTTCCACCAATCAAGATTCTTGTGCAAGTACTTGATTCCTAACTGAGTTATTTTGAGATAAGAGCACTTACTTCAGAATTCAAATTGAGAGTTGAGCCAAGAGAGTCAAGATGCAGTGAGCCTATTTTCTGGCATTGAGCCTGGCAGAGTTGATGGGCTCTGGTATCAGTCCTGTGGTGGCCACTTGAATAGCATCTCCATCTCACTATAATGCTCATAGGTCCTCACTATGGTTTGGCAGTAGTTCAAACCTACTAGAATGTGTCCCTGAAACTCTCAATGAAAATTTGCAATATTTTTCTCAGTAAATATTTTTCTGGTTAAGCAAGCCACAGTAGATTCTGTCATATATATAAAAGACTTACCAACATTCCCTACAAATCTGTAAAGTATCCTAGATTTAAACAATATAATTTAATAATTCATTAGCACACTGAAAATTAAGTGAATTGAGAATAAAGCTTTGTTTTAATAAGTGGTTTGCATATCAATATAAAAATATAAATTGGACAAAAGAATATAATAAATTGGACAAGAAAATACAAGTGATCTTAAAATTTCAAGCAAATTATCTTCCCAAAGTTAATTTGCAGTAAATAGTTATATTGGACATCCATGTTCTAATTAGTGACTGAGTTATCAAAAACATAACATAAGCACATCCTAGAGCACATGGCTTCCTTCCTTGTGCTCTTAAGGAATGCAAATATCACAAAATTTCCATGAAAAAATAAAAAACAAGAAAGTTTTATCACATCATAAAACTAGTGATTATACAAAAGAATAACAAATTAGATACCAATAAGCTTTAATTTATGGCTGAATGCTGATTCTTGAGGGGAAAAATGAAGTAGATAAAGAAATCAGAAATCACTGTTGTGCCTCTCAACTGAATATTAGAAATCATTGTATTGGTTCATTTTTATGTATAATTTTCCTTCAAAAAATTATGACAAGCCAGGTGTGGTGGCGCACACTTGTAATCCCAGCATTCGGGAGGCTGAGACTGGAGGATCCGGGTTCGCGGCCAGCCTCAGCTACTTAGTGAGGCACTCTGCAACTTAGTGAGACCCTGTTTCAAAATAAAGAATAAAAAATAGGGCTTGGGGTATAGTTTGGAGGTAGAATGCCCCTGAATTCAATCCCCAGTACCGCAAAAAGAAAAAAATTATGACAGCCAAAAGATGTGTGTGCTACTCATACTATGCACAACTTTTCACTTCTAATTAGTGATATTTTGAGGATTCATAAGTGCAATAGAAGGAAAAGCCAAAAGAGGTAAGGAAAAAAACTTTTTCTAAGATAATGTTAATTAAAACAAGAATGAAGATATTTTTGTAAATGTGCTATAGAGTAAATTCAGCAGTTCAGGTTTTAGAATGCCCCCCTAAAAGCTCATGTGTTGAAAGCATGTCCCCAGTGCAGCAAGGTTCTGAAGTGGGGCATGAGCTGGGCATGGTGGCACATACCTATATTAGTGACAGCAACAAGAAAAGCTGACTAAAACACAGACTTAACCAAGTGATTGTCTTTGCGTCACAATAATGAGATGGTGTGATGTGATGTAGTGAGTGGTACCCAACAACACCTACATGATGTTCTTGTTGAAAATATCTGACTTTTATTTACTCAAGAAACAGACAAGTCTAGACAGTGAGATGTTCTACACGACAATTTTTCTGCATTCTTCTAGAAATTCTACATTATACATAACAGAAGGAAAAGGTCATATTGTTCTGAGTTAGGGGAATCTAAAGAGATTAGGTATTTACCTTTATCTTTATAATAAAGATATCTCTTGGATTCTGGAGTTAAAACAACAAGCCAAGCATGGTAGCACATGCCTATCATCCCAGTGCTTGGGAGTCTGAGACAAGAGGATCACAGGTTGGAAGCTAGTTTTAACAACTTAGTGAGGCTCTCAGCAACTTAGTAAGGCCCTGTTTCCCAATAAAAATATCAAGTATGGCTGGAGGTATATCTCAGAGTTAGAATGCCCCTGGATGAACCCCACTACCACAACAATAATAATAACAACAACATTAATAATAATAACAACAATTAACTACTAAGAGTATCTGGGACATAATTGGGGTGATTTGAATCTGAACAGTTATGAGGGATAATCTTATTAAATTATTGTTGATTTCTTTGGTGTGGAGAATGCTTCTCTTTAGGGAGATGCATGTTATGAGAGGTAGAGATGAAATATGATGTGTGCAATCTACTTATAATAATTTAGCAAGAGAAAACTGTATGCAAATAGTATGACCACTAAATGACAGACTATTTGAAAAGGGTAGTATGGGTTTATTTTTCCAAAGATCAAGAAAGGTCTATAAATAGTAACATGGTTTGAAAGTTAGAAGACAGCTAGGGATTGAGAGAGAGAATGGATATGGTACTATATAAACAGATTAGGGCTTTATTTTTATGATCCTTTCAACCTTCTTTCCTGTAGACTTAAGATTTTTTAAATATACATTTTTAAAATACATTTTTAAGTCAGGCATGTTGGCACATGCATGTAATCCCAGTACTTGGGAGGCTGAGAGAGGTGAATTGCAGGTTTGCAGCCAGCCAGTGAAATGGATAAAGTCATGTCACACCCTGAACCTCAGTTTAATTATAAAATTAGGCCCACAAGAGTAACTCTGAAGTCTGTTGTAAAACTAAAATGTCTTAAGTATGTGAAAGCCTTTGTAATCAATTCAGCAATCTGAATATTTATTCAAGAGGAGCTGAAGAAGATTTTGCAGATTAATTCCCAGTCACTCACAGTCCATTCCATTTTCTTCTTCCTTTTACTCTAAAAGAGCCCTTGCTAACACTTACATGGGCAGCATTTCATTCATAAAAGTTCTAGAGAATGCAATAAGAGAGATAGACCTGACTCTCCCACATCAAACATGACTTTGTTAAGAACATAGGCTAAATTAAACTGATGGAATCTCAGTGTAGCTTTGATTTGCATTTTCCTGATTGCTAATGATGTTAAACATTTTTCATCATTTCTTATTTTGAGAATAAGAACTATTCAGTTCAATTGCCCATTTTTAATTGACTGATTTTAATGTTAATTTTTAAAGCTCCTTGTATATTCTGGATGTTAGATACTCTAATATCAAATATGTAATATCTAGAATAAACAAAAAGCTTTAAATTTCCCATTCTCTCTTTATACCCTTAATGGTTTATTTTGCTACACACAGAAGCTTTTTAATTTAATGCCATGCCACTTATTAAGTCTTGTTTTAATGTCCTGAGCTTTTGGGATTTTATTGAGGAAGTTTCTACCAGTACCTATATGTTGGGATGGGGGGGTCCTAAGACCTCTCCTAGCTGTTTCAAAGTTTCTAGTCTAATTTCTAGTTTCTGTGGATGCTGGATCAGTAAGTGCTGGGTTGGTGGGAGCCTGGGCCTTGTCTAAAATTCCTGGGCCTTGTCTAAAGGGCCTTTGATGGCCCTGCCAGCATTGTCTCTGTGGAAAGTGGGGAGTAGGAGTGTGCTAGCATTTGTGGCCAGGGCCCCACTTTTGTTGCAGTGATGGGTGAGGACTTCCACTCAATGTCAGTGTAGGCACCTGTTTCTGAGTGGGCGCAGAATTGGCAGTGAAAGCAGCTTCTGAATTCTCTTGGTATTCTATGCTGTGACTGCAAAGACCAGTGTCCCAATTTTTGCCATTGGAAGAGAGATCATATCAGCAGTGGAGCCCTGAAGCAGAACACCACCACCACCACCCCCGTGTTGGCTATTCTCTATCAAAAAGCAGTTTCTAGGGATCAGAGGTTAACTTGAGCTATTTAATAACTCCTTAATTTTAGCTGTTCACATCTTACTTTTATCATCTCAGAAAAAATAGGAGAAATATCTTCAGATCAATTTTCTTGCAGAGCTTTCAGGCTCTGCTTCTCTTCTATCCGCCATCTTGAAACCCCTCCCATTTGACTTTTCAAAGACCCAGTTTTCTCTGGGTAAATTTTAACTATAACATTCCATGGTCATCATTATTTAAAATTCCTATTCTAACCTACATTTCATATACAGTTCTGCCTTTTCTAAAACTGGAAAATTATGAGTTGGTCCTACAATATAATTATTTGCAATCTACCTGACTGAAATGGATTTAACTTCAGAACAAAATGCATTTATTGCCTAACCCTTGACATGCAGTGTAGTAAAATTTCTCATTATATTGTCTGTGAGCCAAGCACATACCGAGTTTACCCCCAAAGATGTATTTATCACTGATAACTAATTTCATCATTCAGTAGAAAATACCTTTAATTGAAATTGTAAGTAGATGCATTTTGTTCCAGCTGCAGGGCAACTCTGGTAATGATTTGCCCTAACAGTTTCCAAGTTGTGACATCACTGCTTTATTATGAATTAATTGATCTTCTCTAAAACCAGTATGTCATCCAATGCACTTGCCCTAATCCCCATGACACTTTTCCTCTGCTTCCACCTAATGATTCAGAGTTGATCCCTCTGCCCTTCTCTCTCATCTGTGAAAAACTAAAAGGAAAGCAAAGGCAGATGACTCAATTTCTACATTTAATCTCTCTGAAGCTCTATTTTTCCAATACCTACTGTTTATATTAAGTCAAATACATGTCAACCATGTTTTTTCCTTTTAATATTTTAGCAAGCTATCCACTCAACACTGTCTAAAACCATACCCATTGACTATCTCTTTATATTTACCTTTTCAGTGAGGGGGCAATTTCTGCTGCTGGGATCCAGATCTCTAGGCATTGAGGGTTGGAGGTCCTTCGACAGGTGTGGATTGAGACAAGGTCGCAAGAATATGCTCACACAAAATGCAGTGAAGAAGTGTATCTGTTTTATTGTTTGTTAGTCGCTGTTTTATACTATTTTTTTTGCAATGAGGCATATAGAACAGGAATTTTTACAGACTCATTTTTCTAAAGGTTATATTTTACAAAATACAATACGTATATAAAAATTCTTTTAGTACATAAAAATTCTTAAAAATACAACACGTATATAAAAATTCTTTTCCATTAGTTTAAATATTTACTATTTGTTTAGCTCCTTTAAGCAGTGTTCCTATCTTTATCTCAGGTAGTTAGAGGGCTAATGTATCCTGTAAAATTCCTGGGAGACAAGGTGGGAATGGGCAAATACTATTTGTATTAACTATTTTAGATAAACTTGAAAAGCCTGATTCTTGACTAATGTTTGTAAGTGGTTAATGAATTGGGTTGTCTTGAGGCACTGCTTTTTCAATTAATATTAAGAAATCACTATCTGTCTGGCCACCTTCTGTTTCTAAGATATTTTTTGTTATAATTAATGTAAAAGCAAAACCCAAAGCACCCCAAATTTCCAGAATATAACATAATGCAAAGTAGGATATGCCACGCATTCCTTCTTTTGGAATCGTTTGCCTTGCAGGACTCCAGCGGACCGAGCCTTGCTCAAGATGCAGCTATTAAGGAGCTGTGGCATTCTGCCTACTCTAAATAGTAGAATATTCATCCAATGTGCAGTGCCATTTGTTATATTCAATTTTATTAAAAAAAAGTCAAATCCCTAAAATGTAGTCTAGATTCAAGTATTATACTGAACTGTAGATATGTAAAGATGAATACAATATAAGACTACCTCTATTTTCACAATGTTTTTATTTAATTAGAGGAGTGCACACATACATTATAATAACTAAAATTATAGAGAGACACACATATACATATTTTTGTATTATACATTTGTTTGTTATGATAAGTGCCACAAAAATTATACAGAATACTATGGTAAAACCAAGACAGGTGTGGTCAATGATCTTTCCTACTAGCATTCCTGGGAAATTTCACCCAGAAGGCAACTGAAGCAACACAGGCAAAACAACAGAGGCCAACAGCAGGTGTGTGGACAATGGGAAAGACCAGCATGATCAGAGGGAATGTTGAATGGAGAGATAACAGGTAATGATGTGGATACTGAATGCCATGCCAAGGATAGTAAATGTGACCCTTAGAAAATGTACAATAAACAATGTTTTCAAACAGAGTTGTTACATGCTTAAATTTCAATTTGGGACTGTGAATTCTGAAGAGAATATTGTGGATGACCTATGGAGGTGAGGTTTTATAGGAGGAAAAATATTGTGGATGATCTTTGGATAAACTGGATGTGAGATTTAAAAGGAGGAAGATTAGTAAGATATCCTCTTGGGAAAGATAAAGAAGATAGATTTTAGAGATATAAAAGAAGTGTACCCTCACACCACATGATCAGATGATTATAGAGGTGAAAGTGGAGAAATTAGAAAAAAGAAAAAGTCAGAACATATACCAAGACTTCCTGGGGAGGTGCTTTCAACACATCAAAGTGAAAAGTCCCATCATTTCCTAGAAAAACACAACTGGAACCCAAGCCAGACGTATGTAGTAGAGACATGTGATACAAATCTGAGTCTCACTGGTGCCTAAGTAGCACTAGAGATCATGAGAGTGATGTGTAAAAGGGAAAGAAAGAATAGGTACAATTACAAAGTCCTGGGGAATCCTTTGATAGAAAGACATCAAGCAAAGACACAGGAGTCCACAGAGAAGGAAGAGGAAGATGCAAAGGAGAAATCAGAGAAGAGTTCAAATTAGGGGAGAAAGTGGAGCTCATCAAAAATAAAAAAGAAGAAAGAGAGAGGGGATGGAAGGAAGGAAAAGAAAAATGAAAGAAAGAAAGGCCTGTTCTAGGAAGCATTGAGGAAGACACTTATAAATTTGGCTTTCATTTTACAAGGCAATATCCAGAAATACATACCAAAAGGAGAAATGGGTTGCTACAATCCCTAGCAGGTCATGAGGACTGTACTTACTCCTGGGAAACAGGGCTATCAACATGGATAAGATAACTAAAGGAATCCTGAATCCAGCCTGGCAGAGACAGAGGTTGGGAAAGATTCCTCAAGGAAGCAATGAGGGAGCAATGAGGAAGAAATGAAAATTAACTGGTGAGAAGAAAATGAAACAATATTAGAAAACAGGAATTACCAGGTGTGAATTCTTTATGGGAGAAGAGACAAGGGCTTGAAAAGTCAATGGGGCTTTCTCACTGAGCCTGTGGGAAGCAAGATGGAAGGGGGGCAGGAAACAAGACTATGAAAGAGCCAGTGAATTGGAGCAATAAGAGACCATGATTAGAAACTGCATTTTGAAATAATTCCGTCAAGTGGTAAATGTAGGAGACAAAACATAAGGAATATGTTTGAGACAAAATGTACTCATAATTTACTCTTGCTCAATGAAAGATAGTGTAAAGTATTAGCACTTCACCTCTTTCAGTATTCAGCAAGAGAATTCACTAGAAATCTTTCCCATTTTTTCCAAAATAATTGACTTGTGAAGTAGAAATTCAATTAGTCATGTAACTGATACTGTTGGGAAATTGCTGGAAGGGTGAAATAATTTACAAAAAGAAAAAAGGGGTTTGGTTTTAGAAGTTTCAATGATGATTGCCTAAAGATAACAAAGACTACATAAAGATGAAGTATTGCCTCCCCTATAATACACCTAGTGAAATTTTAGAAGAGCCCCATTGTTTACTCTTAATGTTTCAAGTTGATAGACTATGGCTTTTTCTGCCACTCATCACTACAGTGTTATTGTTCTTGCTATATCTGCAAGCCACATCACAAAACTACACAAGTACACATTACACTACTAATACTGATGATATTATAATTTAGCAAATCTTTTTGGTTTGTAAAGAAAGTGGAATAGATAGTGGAGACAAACTCTATAGTCATTGTGCAATCACACAACTTAGCAAAAGAGACAGGGACTGCCAGTGGCACTAAAAAATCAGTTCTGGGCATGGAGAATTTTACTAAACTTAAAGAGAAGCTCAAACTGTCATGCTTCCTGGTGACTGAAATGTGAAGATCAATGGTTAGCCCAAATGGTATCATTTTCACCAGGCTCTGGAAATTAAGCATCTCTGAGCTGATAAAGCCTGTAATTTAACATGTAGAGCAAATTGCTAAAGCACTTAACCAGTGAGGTACTAATCTTCCTTTCCTATGTGAACTCAACTGACTCCTGACAGTGAAATCAATTGAAGAGATTTACCCTAGAGATAGCCTCTAAAAAGCAATGTAATCAGGAGATAAGGGAATTGATAGGGAGTGCTGTCACAGCCCTCTGCCAAGGAGCCACCAGCTGCCAAAAGCTCCCCATAGCTCCCAGCCTGGAATTACATTCCTCTACAGCAGATCCCACCAAATTCAAGGAATTTGGAGGTCAAGAAACATTTCCCTGTATCAGTTTAATCTTGTCACCTGAAACACTTGAGGTCATCTGAACACTTGAACAGGTCTACTACATTAACTCTCAGAGGCAGCTATGGAACTATAAAAGAAAAATCTTTGCTTTTTCATGTTTTATAAAATGCTTTGAGCTACTTGTTCCATCTATTTTGATGGTTGACAAATTTGTGTGTGCCTATGGCTTCTTAAAATGAACTGTCTGCTTTGAACTCACAGGGGTTCCAGAAATCCAATATTTTAATCTTGGAAAATTTCCATTAAAAGCATATAACCATTCGTTGCTTAAAGTGATGAAAAGATTGTTCTGGCTTCATTGCCCCACTGCTGTGTGTTATGTCTTGAGACCTCCCACATCTAACCACACAACAGAGTATGCAGTGCAGTGCAGTAGAAAAGGCACACATTTGTAAATGTGAATCACTGTTCCATAGTTTTGCTGCTGTAGAAACTTGGGCACATATAAAACCTGGACTATGTCCTTTCCTGCATGTTATACAACCTGCCTCCAAGGATAGATAAGGTATAAAGCACCAGCCTTGGCACAAAAGAATATAGACATTATCTTCCTTTATGCCTTTTTAGTACTAATGTATAATCTGACTGATGAAGAATTAATTCTTCTATCTAGTATCAGAGAACATTTAAAGTAATATCAGAAAGGACATCTACCCTGAGCTGAAGTTCCCATTATTCTCTCTGTATCTATTATTTAAATAACCTATCCATTATGTAAATTTCCCCAAATCTTTGCCATTCCTGCTCCTCTACATATGTCTTCCAAAATCACCTCAAACGCTCCCACAAGCAAAATGATTTGGAAATAAATTCATTTGTGAGAGAAAAACTTTACTTGTAGAGGTTATGATGTCTAAAGTAAATTGTAACTATACTATAAGATTAGAAATGCATTGATTATGAGTTTTCATAGAAAATTATATTTCTAGTTCAATGTAAAAACCAAGAAGAATTGAAATGTTTACTGGAGCTTCCTGTGGGTCTGTTACCCAACCCCTATGAATCAAATTTCAAAAAGCCTATCCATTGAACCAGAACTAGATTTTATAAGCTACAGGTGATATGGATACCTGTGACATAAAAAGGTCTTGGGTTAGAAGGAGGAAGGGATTTTTCAAAAAGACATGGTGGCAGTCAGAAACCACCTGAATACGAATCAGGCAGAAAGCTAAGGAGAAAAGAATCTAGGTAAGATTCCTATTAAGTTGTACCAGCCCTTTGGGGTTAAAACATAGTTATCTTTGGATTGGATTACTGGAAAATTGGCCTCTTTGAAGTTAGGCAGCTGAAAACAGCTTTATAGAATGCTAAAAATTTGGACATTAAAAAAAAAAAAAGATGGTGCTAACTTTAATCACCCAAAACTTGAATACCTGCTATAACTTCCTGAGAAACCATGCCTCAATTCTAGAACACCTCCAGTAACTTAAAAAAAGAGTGGGGCATGGTGGTGCACACTTGTAATCCCAGTACTTGGGAGGCTGACACAGAAGGATCAAAGGCTCAAAGTTAGCCTTGGCAATGTAGCAAGGCTCTCAGAAACCTAGTAAGAACCTGTTTCCAAATAAAGATATAAAATCAGGCTGAGAGTGTAGCTTGTCTAATTATACATCCTTCAAATATCAGAAGATAGTTATCCCACCACCCAAGTGTTTTCATTTTAAGACTATTCCCATTTCTTTCCACAGATTGTTTACATGACATGGCATAACCACATTGGTTAGTCTCTTTTATATCTCCTGGCCACTCAATGTCTAAACACTTTCAAAGTGGCCCATTGGTCTTCACAGGCCTATAAAAATCGGTCATAAATTTAATATGGAGAAATTAGAATAGCCAAAGCAATTCTCATCAATAAGAACCACACAGGAGGAATCTCAGAAAACTGGGAATGGATCCACCATATGATCCAGCTATACCACTCCTTGATATCTTTCCAAAGGGACTGAAATCAGAAAATTATCATACTATATGCAGATTCATGTTTATAGAAGCACAATTTATAATAGCCAAATTATCCACCAACAGATTAATGAATTACAAATTTATGGAAAATACACACAATGTAATTCCACTCAGTAATAAAGTGGAATAAAAAATGTAATTTACAGGAAAAAAGATGGGCCTGGAGAATACTATGTGAAGTAAGATTAACCAGTCACAGAAAATGAAGGGTCATATGTTTTTCTCTCATATAGTAAACCTAGAGAGTAATCAAGATAACAGGGAAACTTGAGATAATGGAGAAGAAACTCCATTGGAGCCAGGGAAGTGGTCTCGGGAAAGGAAGGGAGGAGGATCAATGAAGGAATCACTTCCATGGATATTATGTACATGTGAGAGAATATCAACGTCAATCTCAATATCCTGTGTAGGGAAGGGGAGCATAGGGAAGGAGCTGGGGGAAATCCCACCAAATGCTCTGTGCATATATGTCACTATCGTGATGAACCACATTGTGATGTAAGACTTTAATACACCAATGACAGTATGAAATAAAATAAAGTGGCCCAATGGGCTCTAAGCACTGTCTTTCTAAACACCTGTGTTGATTTATAGAACCTCAAATCACATTTGCTTTTCTTTGAAAGCCTCATCTCACCATTGATAAATTGTGTACTTACTGCCAGCTGAAACTTCCTATCTCTTGGAGCAAAATTTCTGGAAACCAGTAAAGAACAATTTATTCATCCCTGCTAAATTTCAGCACATTAGATTCAGTCTATCCTCCAGCTAATAAAGATTTTCTAGTTAATGATAATATCCAAAACTTGGATCAGCAGACTTTCTATATCTTCTTGCAATTCATTAGCAAAAATTACAATGTTAACCATCAAAACTTATTTTCAATTAAACAGAAATCCATTATTTCAATAAAATATGAGAGTTCAACCTGTATACCTATGTTGTGTTCACAAATTAGGGAGAACTTTTCAAACTCCTTGATTAAATTCAGATATTCAATATCATTTTGGCTTCGTCTTCTTAATAAGTTAAGAGATCTCGTCGAAGAAAGAAAGAGGCAAGACTATTTGTGTTGATCTATTCTATGTCCCAGTGATCATTTTTTACTTTTGAATCTCTGTTTAATAGTGAATTGTGTGGCTATTGTGGTCAGGTATTCTATTTATTTTTAAATGAATATTTAAATGCTTCTGGTTGAAATTATATAGCTCAGATTATTTTAAAATATCCAACAAAAAGTGCACTGGAGAAGGCTGCAATACATGAGTAAGTATGATTCAATATTGACAGAAATGAATATGTGATTAAAGAAATCACCTTTTTTACAAAATTTTAGAATTATTGCCTGACTTTTATCCCTCAAACCTTGCCCAATTCCCACAACTTCTCTGCAATAAATAGCAATTCAATTAATCGGTTCAAGTTTTCTGAGTATCCTAAGATGCCACTCACTTTCTTCTTAAGATTTGAACTCTGAGTTGCTAATGCTCTCTCATTTGCTCTGTGTGCGTTCTCTTTCCAATATATACCCCACTCTTCTTAGTTTAAGGATCAACTTAATAAAGATTACATGAAGAAATCTATTGGGGCTGGGCGTGGTGGCGCACGCTTGTAATCCCAGCATTTGGGAGGCTGAGACCGGAGGATCCGGGTTCGCGGCCAGCCTCAGCTACCTAGTGAGGCACTCCGCAACTTACTGAGACCCGGTTTCGAAATAAAGAATAAAAAAAAAATAGGACTGGGGGTGTAGCTCAGAGGTAGAACACCCCTGAGTTCAATCCCTAGTACCGCAAAAAAAAAAAAAAAAAAAAAAAAAAAAAAGAAATCTATTGGGTAATTGACAATGTTTTTATTCTATGGCTTCCTTCTTTTTCTCACTCTGGAGGTAATGAAGGAACTTAGTCTTATTTTCAGTGCCACTTTCTGCCAACCTGAGTGTAGACCATTATTCTTACACATATGCACAACCCTTGTATATTTTTTCATTGATTTTTACTTTTTCTATCACTTATATCTCTCAAAAATGTGAGTTTCTTTCAGAATTTTTATTAAATGGATAGTTTGTAATATGCAGAATCAGGACTGTATTTCTAAGAACTCAAATTTCTTGTCATCTTCCCTTTAATATAGAAAACCATGAAATCAGGCCTATGTTTTACTTGATCTTTTCTGAAACCTCTTGTACTCTATAGCACAAGCCCAGCTATTTCAGGCTTCCTACCAATGCTCATTTCTCCCAGAGATCAGAATCAGACCCAAAAAGAACTCTTTCCCTAATGGCCTATCTTTTAAGGGATTGCAATTTCTCAAAGGACATTATTAGTTTGCAAGTACTAGATCTTTTAGCAGACTGAAATTTTAGCAGATATCTCAATACTAAAATCCACAATCATAACAGGATTATCTTTTGGGCTCTATCAAAAGCACACCATCTCTTTCTTCCATCTGGACAGGAAGCTTGAAGATCACTCTCCTTTATTTCTAATTCCCTATTCTATATTCCTTAGCTGTAGTCTAGCATCCTAAGGTATATCTCCTTGATAAACAACTACTTCTTTACCCTCTTTTTTACAAAATTTCCCTTTTCAAAGAAATATTATCATCATATTCTAATTTTAAATCACATCTCAATTAATCACATCTAGGTGAGCATTAGGAATTATACAATCTTCTTGCCATGTATTAAAATCTCTCCATATTTCATTTCTCTTGTTGTATATATACTGGAGACCATAATTTGAGCTTTTTTCATACTGATTTTTCATGTTAAATCTGTTAAGCATTCCTTACTTTTCCTGAAACTACCTTTTCCAAAATTATAGTCTAAGCTAGTTTGATCATTTTTGTCACCTTCTACTTCATATTCAGTTTAAATTTCATTCTTATAATCTTGAACTGTGTCACCATGCTAACCTATTATTCTGAACTTTTATGACT
The DNA here is from genome assembly GCA_004027655.1 of Graphiurus murinus. Taxonomy (NCBI): domain Eukaryota; kingdom Metazoa; phylum Chordata; class Mammalia; order Rodentia; family Gliridae; genus Graphiurus; species Graphiurus murinus. The sequence goes on along the minus strand of PVLC010005852.1, from coordinate 51,599 downwards.
CAAAAATCTAAATTCTATTTTATCAATGTCATCTACTTTGTCATCCATTCAACACCAAGGTTTTCCTCTTTCATGTATTTCTTCAACAGACATCTATTGTAAAGACACTCTTTATAATCTGCTCATAATAACTGGGATTGTATTAGAGACAATGCCCCACCCTTGTGCTGACACTCAAAACTGAATTGCCATGAAGACAGAATCTTGCCAAGAGAAAAAAAGCAGCAAAAAAACTGAACAAAGCAAAGAAAAGTTGAAAGGCAGCTGAAACAAAGCCTGAAGACAGAACAGAGGGCAGCAGAATACCCAGTGTGCCTCCCCCGGGAAATGGCTGTGGCCACTGGGCAGCAAAGTCATCTTGCCTAACCACTGAGACTACTGGCACTGCGGCCTCCAAAAAAGCCAACCACTTCTGCCAAAAAGCAGCAAAAAAAAAAAAAAAGCAAATTGAGCAGCAGAACTAAAACTAGAAAAAATAGCAGAGGACTGTATAAGTTCTCTATGCCTTCCACCTGGGGAATGGAGCCTGGTGGCACCTGAGCTGGAAGCTTCTGGCACCATGGCTTCCAGAGACCTGCAGAAAGAAACTGTGGATTGTTGTTAAGTCCAGTGACTACAGACCATCAATGAAAGTGGTCAGAATTTTACTCCATTGTTCAACAGGGACTCGGTGGGATCCAGACACCGCAGCTGCACTGAACCCATCTCTTCCAGTAACAATCTGAAGCAGTGAGCAACATCCATCAGAACGGTGATTTAACCAGCCATTCCAGTGGGAAAAGATCATGTCTGGACACTGGGACTTGCATGGCAAGGAAGTAGACTTGTGGGGACCTGAGACTGCAAATCAGAGGCGGGGGTGGTGACTACTACCAAACACAGCAGAAACATGATTTAGTAGAAAGCCCCTAGAATTAGGTGGGAGGGAACTGCAGCGAGCTGTTTCAGTAGCCCTTGTAGGGTCCCTAGGGATCACCATAGGACATCATTCCCTGGTGTCTGGGGAAAATATCTCAGCCTATTGAGTTCAGGCTCCAAAAGCAGTGAACTTGCACCTGGTGTGTATGGGCACTACAAGCAGCAGCACAAACAGCAGAGACAAGCAAGGGACCTGGGCATGCATCATCCCAGGACAGGAATGGTGTCCCTGGGGCGAAGAAACAGAGCTACCCAAGCCCCTGGCCTGGAACTATGGAATCTCTCCCTGCCAGACCCTGGACCTAAGGCAGAGAACAGGGGCAGCACCATCTGGACCAGACCATGCCAACCTGGCATGCATGTATGCTAGTGACTGAAAGTACCTCATGTGACCATAATAAGCATATCTGGAGCGGTATCCCAGGGGCCATCAAAGCTCAGTGAGCCAGGACATAAATTTGGAACATAGCAATCACCAGCTTTCCTGAGCCTAAGCCTACAGGTCACAGAGGCCAGAGATCAACACTCTGCAGTATTATGGGCTCACAATCAGCAGAGCAGCATCAGTCTCTGAGGTGCATTAAGTCCCAACCAGCAGGTTGCAGGTTCCGAATCATAGTCTTGGGCTCTGTGGAGTTTGGGCTAGGAGAACACAGTGGCCTGCAGCCAATCCGGGACTCCTGTTTCCATGCACTAAGAACTACACCTAGTTAAAAGGGCTCCGGGAGACAAACTCAAAACTTTGATTATCTGAGTCAGAGTGGTAGAGGTGAAGATATACCCCTAGCATAGACTTTATTATAAAGTAATAACAAATGAACACAGGACTCACATACAAAGAAAAAGAAGTTGCCAAGACAACAGAAACACAAACTTGAGTACTCTGAAAATATGGGAACAAGGAACAATGAAGAAATAGTAAACTCCCACAATTTAATAGCAATGGAGATTACCAATACTGATCTGCAAGAAATGCAAGTAGGAGAATTCTGAATTTTGAATTTTGATCTTCAATATGATGAAAGGCCTCAAAGAAAGTGTACAGGAAATGAAGGAAGAAATTGAGGCTTTAAGATAGAACCAGAAAGAGATTATGAATAAAATGAAGAGTTCAATAAATGAATTGAAGATATCAATGGAAACCAACTCTGGTTGGTTTTCCACAGGGTATCACTCTTGGAAAATAGTTCATTCAAAACTTAAACCACAGTCAACAGTGTACAGAAGACATTACACCAACACAACCTATACATTCAACAAATATAGGACAATACAGAATGTCCAAACTTATAGATAAAAGGCATTGAACAAGATAGAAGCACAGACCAAAGGTATCAGAAACCTCTTCAAAGAAATAATTTCAGAGAATTTTCCAAGCATAGAGAAAGACTTGGATATTCACATGCAGGAGACATACAGAACACCATTAAGACAAGATCAAAGAAGGACCTACTCACACCATGTAATAATCAAAATGACTAAAACAGAGGCCAAAGAAAGAATCTTAAAAGCAGTGAGAACAAAAGAACAGGTGACATTCAGGGACAAAACAATAAACATCCATCCAGACTTCACAACCCAAGTCCTGAATGCCAGGAGGGACTGGTATGATGTACATCAGACCTTGGAAGAAAACAATTTCCAATCAAGACTGATATATCCAGCAAATATATCATTCAAAATTGATGGATAAATAAAAATGTTTCAAGATAACCAGAATATTTAAAAATCCATGTCTACCAAGCCAGCACTAGAGAAAATACTTAAAGAAATAAATCATAAAAAAGAAAAAGAAGCAAATTTCAGAACCAGAGAAGAGGTGATCTCCACCACATGGGCAACTAAGCAAAGGAGAATTAGCAGTATATCAAACACAAAATGACAGGAATCAAAAATCATATTTCAATAATAACACTGAATGTCCAATTAATCTATGTCCAGCAACGTAGATTAAAAAATGTAATCCAACTATATGCTGCCTGAAAGAAACTCACATTAGAGCCAAAGATATCCCTTTACTTAAAGGTAAAAGATGGAAAAAGATATACCATGCAAATGGAGACAGAAATCAGGCAGGGATAGCAACATTCATATCCGACAAAACAGACTTTAAGCTAAAACACATCAGAAGAGACAAAGCAGGCACTTCTTATTAATAAAAGGAACAATCCAGCAAGAAGATATACTGATAGTAAACATTTATGCCCCAAATGTAGGTGCACCCATATTTGTAAAACAAACTCTTTGGGACATTAGGTCTTCCAGACAAAAGATTTATGATAAAGACTCATCAGACCTAAAGAACACCAGAAACCAAATGGACCTAATATACATATACAGAATATTTTAAACAGCAACAGCTGAATACACATTTTTCTCAGCTGCCCATAGAACATTCTCCAAAATAGATCACAGCCTGGGTCACAAAAAAGCACCAGTGAATTCAAAAGTTGTAATATACTTCCCTGCATCTTTTCAGATCACAATGGAATAAAAGTAGAAATCAACAACAAGAAGACAAGTCACCAAATAAACAACCAAATGACACAACTCAGGGACCTAGAAAAACAGAAATAGTACAATCCCAAAGCCAGCAGAAAGCAGCAAATAATTAAAATCAGAGCAGAGATAAGTGAAATAGAGAATAAAAAAATACATAGGATCAACAAATCAAAAAGCTGGTTCTTTAAAAAGATTAACAATATTGACAAACCCCTAGCCAGCCTAACCAAAAGAATGAGAGAATCTATCCAAATTATTAAAGTCAGACATGAAAAAGGAGACATCACCACAGACAGTAGACAAATTCAGAGAATCATCAGAAACTATTTTGAAAATTTATATTCCTATAAACTGGAAAACATGGAAGAAATCGAGAGATTTCTAAACACATACAACCTACCAAAATTGAACTAAAAGGATACAGAAACCCTAAGCCAACCAATAGCAAGCAAAGAAATAGAAATAAAATAGTATTTAATAATAATAAAATAATAATAATAATAAAATAATAGTATTTAATAGTAATAAAAATTCTGCCATCAAAGAAAAGTCAAGGTCCAGATGGGTTTCCAGCTACAAAACCTATACAGAAGAGCTAGTCCCAATACTTCAAAAGTTATTCTGTGAAATCAATAAAGATGGAATTCTTCCAAACTCCTTCTATGAGAACAGTATCACATTAATACCAAAACAAAATAAAGATACCTCAAGACAAGAAAATTCCAGACCAATATCATTGATAAACATAGATGCAAAAGTTCTAAACAAAATACTAGCCATGCACATTCAAAATCACATCACAAAAATTGTACACCATGACCAAGTTGGTTTCATCCAAAGAAAGCAAGGCTGGTTCAACATACATAAATCAATACATGTTATTCACTACATAAACTAAGAACAAAAATCACATGATCATATCAATAGATGCTGAAAATTCATTTGACAAAATCCAACACCCATCCATGCTAAAAAAAAAATTGCATAAAATCAGAATAGAAGGAACATATCTCAATACCATTAAGGCAAGATACAACAAACCCAAAGCCAACATCATATTGAATGGGGAAAAACTGGGGGAATTCCCTTTAAAATCAAGAACAAGATAAGGATGTCCACTATCACCATTCCTTTTCAATATAGTCCTCGAGACTCTTGCCAGAGCAATAAGACAAATAGGAAAAGAATTAAAATTATCTTCATTTGCAGATGACTCAAAAACCTCAAGCAAAAGACTACTGGAACTGATTAACAAATTCAACCTAAAAAAAAATCAGTAGCTTTTCTATATGCCAAACATGAATGCACAGAAAAAGAATTACAGAAAAAATTCCATTCACGATAACCTCAAAACCAATAAAATACCTAGGAGTAAGCCTAACCAAAGAAGTAAAAGACTTCTACAATGAAAATTATCAAACAGTAAAGAAAGAAATTGAAGATCTTGGAAGATGGAAAGATCTCCCATCTTTCTCTTGGTTAGCCAGAATAAATATCATCAAAATAGCCATTCTACCCAAAGTGATCTACAGAATCAATGCAGTCCCTTTTAAAATACCAATGTCATTCTTCAGAGACCTTTAAAATACCAATGTCATTCTTCAGAGACCTTGAAAAATCAATCATACTCTTCATATGGAGAAACAAAAGACCCAGCAGAGTTGCCAAAGGAATTTTCAGCAATAAGAACCACGCAGGCGGCATCACAATTCCTGATTTCACATTATACTATACAGCTATGGTAATTAAAACAGCATAGTATTGGCACAAAAACAGGCACATAGACCAATGGAAGAGAATAGAAGATATGGAAATAAACCTACACACTTATAGGCTATTGATTTTCAACAAAAGTGTCAAACACACACATTGGAGAAAAGACAGTTTAAACAAATGGTGTTGGGAAAATTGATTATCCATTTATAGAAAAATGGAACTAAATCCATACCTGTCACCCTGCACAGGAGTCAATTTGAAATCAATCAAAGACCTGGAATACCAGAGACGGTGAAGCTACTAGAGGAGGCGATAGGTTCAATACTCCAATATAGAGGAACAGGTAGAAACTTCCTCAGCAAGACCCCCAAAGTTCAGGAAAATAAAACAAAGTTCAGGAGATGGTACTAAACTAAGAAGTTTCTGTACATCAGAGAAACCATCAAGAATCTAAAGAGAAAGTCTACAGAATAGAAGATCTTTACCAGCTATCCCTGGTAAAGGGATAAATATATAAAATATACAAAGAGGATAAATATATAAAATATACAAAGAATTTAAAAGACTTTACACTTTTTCTTTGACATGCACAAGCTAGGGAGTAACTATATTCCAGAGGGACTCAAGACAGTGGAGGAGGAACCTCAGTGGAGCCAGGGAGGTAGTCTAAGGGAAGGGGAGGGGGAAGACTTAGGTTCATTATTGGAAATACTAGCATCAACAGTGTTTGCATATGTTAATATTCCTCAGTACTCTGTAAGGGGGGGGACAGGGAGCTGGGGGGACACCAAGTGCTGTGTGCATGTATGTCTATGTCAACATGATTTACATTATGATTTGATGTCAACAAGATATCCATTATGATGAACCAATGAAAGCACCATAGAAACAATAAAAAGTGAAAAAAAGCCAATAACATGGCTCCTTGCCTCTAGTTCTGCCATCTTCTGTTCAGAGCTTGGTACTTGCGACTAGTCCTCCTCAGCTCAGAGATATTATAATATCCTTCAGCAGCAACTAGACCTACAAAATACTTTCATAATCACTTCTTGTTGCTGGTTTTCTATTTGCACCCCAGTGTCAACTGGAAGTATGTACTCTTTTTGGAATCTTTTTAAAGAAATTTGAACATAACCTACTGCCTATTGTTTCTTTCAAAATAAAAGCAGGAGTAGGGAGTGGGTGACTATTTTATTAGCTGTGATCTCTTACTTAATTGTGTACTCACTTGGACCCAGATATTGGAGATAGAGATCTATCAAGGGAAGATGCAAAACTGCTTGAAAAAATAAAACACCATTTCAAATATGCATTTCTAAGAATGCTTTCAAATAGCTCAAATAGTGTGAAAATTAGTGAATAGGGAAAGAGTAAAATAAATATTCAATATGTAGATTCCCCCATGTCCTTTAAACACACCAGAGTTACTCCCCTCTGCTACATTTGGAGAAAGAGTCATAAACATTGAACCATTAACTGAAATGGTTCAAATCCTAGAAACTCACTCTAGAGAAACACTGCATTTAAAATAATAGTACAGTCTCCATTCACCTAAATAATAATCAGGGTAGAGTCTACTGAGAATGATAGAAAGTTTGCAATTTGCAAAGTTCCAGAAAAAAAGAAAACATACGTTAATCAAGTTAAACTATTGAGAATCTCCATTAATGGTTATATAGCAAAGTAAACACCTTTAAGTTTCAGGTACATACTATACATCTCTTTTTATCTTGTTTGTAGTCATATTTCCCAAATGTCATTAAGGTGATCTACTCTATTCATCACATGTACAATGTTTGTTAGCTGATAGTCTCTAGCAGAGTAAACAAAATAATACAAGAGAGAAAAAGTTTATTCACAAGAATTCTTCCACTTTGAAGTAGAAGGGATAACCCAAATAATACTCATAAAAATGTTCTTTTTACCAAGGGGTAAGGAATTTTAGGTTTCAAGGAAAACTCTGAAAAGAAGATATACAAACCAATAAGGTTTAATCTCTCATGGACTCTACAAGTGAACAAAAAGTAAAAGAAAACATAATGCCCTTTCTTATTTGTCTAGTTTCACATGACTACCATACTTAATAACACAGGCTGGATGATATAAACAATGAGAATTTATTTTCTCAAAATTCTGAAACCTAGCCAGGAGTGATGGCTCACACTTGTAATCTCAGTACTTGGGAGGCTGAGACCAGAGGATCTGGGTTCGCAGCCAGCCTCAGCTACTTAGTGAGGCCTTCTGCAACTTAGTGAGATGCTATTTCAAAATAAAGAAAAAAATAGGACTGGGGGCATAGCTCAGAGGTAGAATGTCCCTGGGTTCAATCTCCAGTGCCCCCCCCCAAAAAAATATTCAAGATCAGAGTGTCAGCAAGGTGGATTTCTTCTGAGGCCTCTCTGAATCACAAAAGGTATCATCACTTGGAATCCTCAACTGGTCTTCCTTCTGGAACTGTTTGACTCTTCTCTTGTATAAGAACATTAGTCATATTAGGTTAGCATCTGTGCTAATTCTAAATTAAATTACTAAAAAAATTTTTAAAAATTAATTAAATTACTCCTTTAAAGACTATTTCTAAATACAGTCTCATTCTGAGATACAGGGGGCCGGGGCTTCAAGATGAAAACTTGGAGTGGGGAAGGGGGACAATCTATACCATAATAGCATCTTTTATCAGGGAAGAAGGAAGAGAAATATAAGTTTTTCAGTTGTTTGAACTAGCATAGCATATCAGGTTTCAATCAGACTCACCTAAACCAACATTTATATTCTAAAGGGTTCCCAAGATCTTTGTTTTTCATATTGGACATGTAATGTCCAACCCAGATCAATAGTAAGGTTACAGTGAGGTACATGGGACATTATTCACCTAGCAGAAAATATTTAAGATACAAGAAACCTCCATTTTATACTCCATTTTATACTCCATTTTATACATAGCTTACAGGACACTTTCCAAGGAGCCATACCAGCATGTATTCCTATGTCTTAAATTTGGTCAACATGAGCAATTTTAAATCAAGAACATAAAAAATAATCTCCTCCTAGAAAAAAATAGTTTATTCACCAGAAATTTCAGCTGTCAAGATGTTTATAATATTAAACCAGATCATCTGCCTGGTTCCTTCCCCCAGAAGCATCCTTCTCCCCCACCCAACTCTATCCCAATAATCAGGAGAGAAATGTATCTGAGCTCCATGCTTTGACTTCATTGTGCTTTTGCAGCACAATGTAAATTCATTCTTCTACTTCCCTACACAATCTTCAGTAGATTTCACGTTGTTCTTTCATTTCAACAAGTAATATATTGTATAGAAGCTTTTATTGGAAAAATCATTGTAGTTATCTTTATGTGAAATAAGTACATATCAAGTCAGAAAAATATATCTTAATAAATGATAGCCTATAAGGAATGTTGTAGCTGATCTTCCAAAATATATATGCACAAAAACTGTACTATAATCATATTTGGGGTTTACCCTCATGGAAGAATTTATCTTGTAGTAGACACCTATTGAGTTTTACATCCAACACCTCTTTTCTGGTCATTTTCCCCCTTTCCCATCCACTCACATGATAATCACAGTAGCACATTCCTACCACCACTGAGACTGTCATAAACCCAAATGGGTCTGTCCTAATCCAGTACATTACAATTCATCAAAGCTTACAGAGTTTTCAGACTTTAATTTTTAAATGCCATCTGGCTGGCAACCCTGGTGTGGCTTTTCCTACTATTCCACCAGAAATACATGAATGAAAAGGTCACCACAGCAATTTGTAAGATCTGGGGCACACTAGCCATAAACACATATCATTATTATGATTAGTAGTACTGGCATCCATATTTTAGAATTTTTAAATAATTCCTTATCCTCTATAATTATAAAAAAGTTTTCCATAATTAATATGCATCACTTCAACAATTGGGATGAATTCATAAATATGACTTTCTATAAAATAAATTCTTTATTAACTAAATTTTATCACTCTACATGACAGGTCAGTGTGATTCTGAAATTTAGTTTGTATTGGGCTATAGCTAATTTCATGAACCTAGGAATGGCTTTTACAAAGCTTCTGGTTCTGTAATGAAGCCATGATAGGGAAAATGGATGTTACAGACTTTCTAGTCTAAGTTGAGAGGACTACCAAGTTGAACAAAACCTAAAAAATCTGCCCACCTCAATAATTACTGCATAACAAATCACTCAAAAAATGTATTGGCTTAAAATGACCATTTATTTGTCCACATTCTTAAGGCCAACCATATGGGCAGGGCTCAGTTGGAATGGCTCATGGCTCAGCCCTGTTCCTCCTGGTGTTGCCTGGACTAACTCATGTGCCTATTGATCAGGAGGCTGCTTGTCTTGGTCTGGCTTGTTCTGGAAGGCTTCTTCTAATGCTGTATTTTACTATGTCTTTGCTGAGCATGTAGAGCAGACATGGAAGAAAACATGGAGGAAAAATTCCTTCAAAGAAAATAAATAACAATTCTAGAAAAATGGAAGATTAACTTTTGTGAAAGAGAAATATTTTTTTACTATGTCAAAACCTTTTTCTAAATTTGAAGAATTTATTATTAATTTAAAAACTGGCTTTCTCAAGTACACAGTACTCCTTTGATCTATAGACCTACAGACTATGAGTTCCCAGATGCACAAATACTAAAATATTTCCCTAGTAAAGGCATTTTTTCACCCAAAATGAATCCACAGTCGTGGTGTATTTTGTTAGAAGATTCAAATCGATAAGCTGAGATGCCAGGGTCTGAAAATCTGTTGTGCTGGAGGTGGTTAACTTATTAATCTATACACAGCTCACTGAGAAGAAGATTTAGGTTTTTTTGATGGCTGTTCAAAGAGTGTTTGAGATGAAGAATCCTGTGGGAGAAGAGATGGAACTGAAGAGCACGTAGAAATGTCACACAGCTGCGGGAAAGCTCTCCACCAAAATATTATTCTTTTCCCAGCAGGTTTGTTGGAAAAGTGCTTCTTGTATTAAGTTCAGAGTTCCAAGATGAGCCTATGAGGTAGACACTCCTGGAGGTATGGTCTAAGAAAATAGTGAATAGCAACAGACTCCCTGCACAAGAAGCGTTGTGAAACTTCAGAATACTATGAAAGTTGCCAGGAGTACCGAACTAATGAATCAACTGATATTTTTGAATCCTTATTATATACTAAACACTGTGTGAGTTTCCAAAAATATAATGTTGAATGACACATTGTCCCTGCCCTTACAGAGATTATAGTCTACTGAGTAAGAAAGACAATAACCAGACAATTATTCTATTTTGCAAAAAAAGAATGATGACAGACAATATAAAAACTGCAGAAACACAGGAATGGAGCCCAGGGTGGTGGCGCACACTTGTAATCCCCGCATTTGGGAGGCTGAAACCGGAGGATCCGGGTTCGCAACCAACCTCCGCTACTTAGTGAGGCACTCCGCAACTTAGTGAGACCCTGTTTCAAAATAAAGAATAAAAAATAGAGTGGAGGGTATAGCTCGGAGGTAGAATGCCCCTGAGTTCAATCCCCAGTACCAAAAAAAAAAAAAAAAAGAAAGAAAGAAACACAGGAATGGAGCATTCAAGTCAAACTTGAAGACTTTCTGAGAGAAGTGACATGTATGGTGACCACTGAAGGATGTGTGCATGGTTAACCAAGAGAAGAAAAGGACTTCTGGCTAAAGTTGGCAGAACCCACTAAAATGAAAGTAAGATTAAAAAAAAAAAACTAAAAGATGTAAACACTTAAGCCCACAAGGTCAAAAGAATGGGGGTGGGGGGACACAATAGATTTGGGGATTTGGAAAGAGGCTGACACATTGGAAATATCTTTGCTAAATTTAAAAACTGAGCCTGACATAGTGACACATGCTTGTACTTGGGAGGCTGAAGACAGGAGCATTGCAGTTTCGAAGCCAGCCTCGGCAAATTAGTGAGGCCCTCCACAACATAGTGAGACTCTGTCTCCAAATAAGAAAGAAGATCAGGGATGGTGACAGAGTGAAACATCTCTCCTCAGGCACTGTAGAGCTCGAATCAAAACTGTCACTAAAATCAGTTTCTTGATGGAAGAAAAAAAAGCAGCAAAAAAAAGTGAACAAAGTAACAAAAATTGAAGGGCAGCTGAACAGAACCCAGAAAGTGGACCAGGGAGAACAAAGGATTCCCTGTGTGTGGCAGTAGTGAGCACCATGGAGTGGCTGCTGCCATTGAGCCAGCCGCCCAGAGGAGAGTCTAGTAGCAGTGAGAGATCTAACGACCTCCTGCTTACCCAGTGATCAGCTGTGGCCTAAGCGACTCCAGAACTCCACATTCTAATCAGGTGGCACATACCCGCATGATCAACAGAGAATGGAACACCTGGGATGACCAGCTTAAGCCTGTGGTGGGGCCACCCCAGCTCACCTCTCCCTGCAGAACTAGAGCAGCACTCAATTGTGCTATAGAACTCGAATCAAAACTGCCACAAAATCAGCTTCTTGATGGAAGAAAACAAGCAGCAAAAAGTGAACAAAGTAGCAAAAATTGAAGCGCAGCTGAATAGAACCCAGAAAGCTGACCAGGGAGAGTGAAGAAGCCCACATGCACAGGAGTAGCACACACCATGACTGGCTGCCACCATTGAGCCAGTCGCCCAGAGTGGGATCTACTACCAAGAGACATCTAATGACCTACTGCATACCCAGAAACCTGGTGTGGAGTAAGTGACTACAGAACTCCACACCCTAATCAGGCAGCATATCCCCTCATGATCGACAGTGACCGGAACACCAGGGATGACTAGCTTAAACCTGTGGTGGGGACACTCCAGCTCACTGCTCCTTCCAGAGCCAGAGCAGCACTCAATTGTAAGTAAACTGCTCTGCCAGGGCCCCTGGGGCAACCAACAGACTGAGTCACCTGCTCTTCTAGTGATTGGATAGGAGCAGAAGTGCAGGAGGGACACAGGGCATAGAACCTTCCAGGTACCCTAGAAAATGCCCAGCATTTAAACTGCACTCCCACCACCAGCAATGGCAGAGAGAGAGAGATGCAGACAGGGCCTGTGGAAAGTGTGGAGCCTGTGGCTTACACTATACTCCAAAACTATACTCCAAAAAAATGTAAAATCTAGAAGAAATTGACAAATTTCCAGACACATTTAACCTTCCTAAATTGAGTCAAGAAGATATAGAAAACTTAAACCGACCAATACCACCCAAAGAGATAGAAACAACAATTAAGAGTTTACCATCAAACAAAAGCCCAGGGCCAGAAACTTTTCCAAGTGAATTTCATAAAACATTTATAGAAGAGCTAATCTCAATACTCCTCAAACTATTCTGTGAAAAAGAAAGAAATGGGAATCTCCCAAACACATTCTATGAAGCCACCATCACATTAATACCAAAGCCAAATAAAGACAGCTCAAGAAATGAAAACTATAGGCCTATATCGCTGATGAACTTAGATGCAAAACTGCTAAACAAAATACCAGCAATGCACATTCAAAACCACATCAAGAAAATTATATACCATGACCAAGTTGGGTTCATCCCAGGCATGCAAGCCTGGTTCAACATACGGAAAACAATCTATGTAATTCACCACATAAACAGAATCAAAGACAAAAATCGCATGATCATCTCAATAGATGCTGAAAAGGCATTTGATAAAATCCAACACTCATTCCTGCTAAAAGCACTGCAGAGAATCGGAATAGGAGGAGGATACGTCAACATCATAAAGTCAATATACAATAGGCCCACAGCCAACATCATATTAAATGTGGAAAAACTGCAAGAGTTCCCACTAAAAACAGGAACAAGACAAGGATGTCCATTATTACACTTCTGTTCTATATAGTACTTAAGACTCTAGCCAGAACAATAAGGCAAGAGTAGGAAATCAAAGGGGTAAAAATAGGAAAAGAAGAACTAAAACTATCCCTTTTTGCAGATGACATGATACTATACTTAAAAGACAACTAAAAAGCATAGAACTGATCAACAAACTCAGCAAAGTGTCTGGATACAAAATCAATCTTTAAAAACCAGAAACTTTCCAACAATAAATCCATTGAAAAAGAAATCCATAAAACAATTCCATTCACAATAGCACCCTGAAAAATAAAATACTTAGGAATAAACCTAACCAAGAAGGTAAAAGATCGCCATAAGGGAAACTATAAAAAGTTGAAAAGAGAAATCAATGAAGACCTTAGGAGACGGAAGATCTTCCATGCTCTTGGATAGGCAGAATAAAATCATCAAAATAGCCATCCTCCCAAAAGTGTTCTACAGATTCAATGTGATACCCACTAAATAACCACAGACATTAAATGTCCTCACAGACATAGAAAAATAAGTCCTTAAATTCATTTAGAACAACAAAAAGTTCAGAATAGCCAAAGTAGTTCTTAGCAACCAGAACCATGCAGGAGGCATCACAATACCTGACTTCAAACTCTACTACAAAGCCACAGTAATAAAAATAGCATGGTATTGGCACAAAAACAGACACATAGACCAATGGAACAGAATAGAAGACTCAGAAACTAACCCACACACTTACAGTCAATTGATTTTTGACACCGGAAAAAAAATAACCTCTTAAACACATGATGTTGGCAAAACTGTTTAACCATATGCAAGAAAATGTAAATAAACTCCACTTTCTCACCCTGCACAAGAGTCAGTTCAGGATGGATCAAAGGCCTGGAAGTGAGGTCAGAGCTCTTGCAGCTACTTTAAGAGGCACAACACTTCAACACATAGGCACAGGTAAAAACTTTCTCAACAAAACCGCAAAGGCACAAGAAACACAGAGGATGATCATTACATGGGACTGTATTAATCTGAAGAGCTCCTGTGTAGCAAAAGAAAATATTAAGAACCTGAACAGAGAGCCCACAGAGTAGGAGAAAATTTTTGCCAGTTACTCTTCTGATAGAAGACTAATATCTAGAATATACAGAGAACTCAAGAAAATAACAGCTAAGAAAACAATTAACCCAATCAAAAAATGGGCAAAGGATCTAAATAGACACTTCACAAAAGAAGAAATACAAATGGCCAATAAATGTATGAGGAAATGTTCAACATCATTAGCAATCAGAGAGATGCAAATCAAAACTACTTTGAGATTTCACCTAACCCCAATTAGAATGGCAATCATCAAAAACACAAACAACAACAAGTGCTGGCAAGAGTGTGGAGAAGTGGGAACCCTAATACATTGTTAGTGATATTGCAGGTTAGTGCAACCACATTGGAAAACAGCATGGAGGATCCTCAGACAAATGGGAATGAACCTACCATATGATCCAGCAATACCACTTCAGGTTATCTACCTAAAAGAATGGAAACCAAACTATCAGACTGACTCCTGTGTATCTATGTTTACCGCTGCACAATTCACAATTGCCAAACTACGGAACCCACCAAGATGTCCATCAACAGATGAATAGATTACAAAACTATGGGATATGTACACAATGGAATTTTACTCAGCCATAAAGAAGAACAAAATCATGTAATTTGCAGGGAAATGGATGGAACTGGAAAACATTAAGTGAGATTAGTCAGTCACAAAAAGTAAAAGAAAAAAAATCATATGCTCTCCCTAATATGTGGTAGCTAAGGAGAAATTAGGATATAAGAGGGACTGTAGACAAAGAAGGAGAAACCTTAGATGAGCAAATAAGGTGACTTAACAAGGTGATGGGTGGGGAGGGAAATACCCTAATGCACTTGATGTACTTTCACAAACATATCAAAGTCAATCACTAAATTGAACTTGAGAAGGAGAGAGGACAAGGGAGTAGGATGGGAATTGGGGAAGGGTTAAATAAGAAATGTGTGCATGTATGCCTTTACCAGCTTGTACCTAATAAAGATGTATGATTACAATGCACCAATAAAAAATAAATGGACATCTCTAAAAAGAGATTTCATCTTTTCCTTTACTCTGCCCAACATGGTATATATCCTCACCTACCTTCACAAGACACTAAAGGTTTTTTCTTTGGAGAGAGGAAAACAGGACCCTGAACAAGGTAAAGGTATATTGCTGGAAACAAGTCTCATATTAAGTGTGAGAGCACCAGTTCCTCTGAACCACTTCCCATCCTGAGAAACAGACTCACATTATCTAGTGGAGGAATCTTTGCCGAAGATGCTCAGTAACTAAACAGAAAAAAAAAAATTGGCTACCATTAGGAGTTACCTAACCAAATGGTTTAATGAGATTGCCACAGAGTGAAGAATACAATCAACAAGCATTCCCCACATCCACCATACACATAAAGCTTTCAAATATGCTTCTTGTGCCTCACTATTAAAAATAAACAGTCCAGAATTACTGGATAGTGTAGGAAGTAATCTAAAACAGAAGGCAGATATTTATTATAAAGCAAAAACAAGTTTAAAAATACAACTGGAAGAAAAATGAAGGAATCGCTTTATCAATTTTTTTTTATAAATATTATCCACAAGCAAGACATGGTGGTGGGTGGTGCACCTTTGTAATCCCATAGGTTAGTAACATCACAGCTTGGCCGCCAGCCTCAGCAGTTTAGCAAGACCCTTTTCAAAATGAAAAATTAGACAGGGCTGGGATTGTAGCTCAGAGGAAAAGGCCCCTGGGTTCAATCCTCAGTACCAAATTAATTATGTAAGTAATTAATTAAGTATTATCAACAAAATAAGAGAAGATAAGATATAATAGAGAGCTTCCTTTTTTCATTTGCTGGACAAGAAACCTTAGGGTTGTCCTTGATTCCTCTTTCCCACACACTCCATGACCAGCTGTCAAGATTTCCAGATTTGCTTTCACAATACTTTGAGCACTTCTTGGCTCCTTCATTGCCACTGCCCTGGTCAAAGTGACACCCATTTCCTACCTAGATTGCTGCAGTAGGCTCATAATGTTTCCCCTTGCTCCTACCTGTCAGACTACATAGCAGAATGATCCTTTCAAAGCATAAATTAGTCTGCCTCACTCTCTCAACCAAAGTCCTCATCAGCTTCTGCTTTCACAGTAAGTGCCAAAGTGCCTTCAGGGATTAAAAGAGCCCTATATAATCTGTTCGGGCCTAACTCACACAGAAGCATCACTCCATGCCCAGATGCTATCTCTTAGATACTACCCCTCACTCATTAGCTCTATTACAACCATGCTGTCTTGCTGCTCCTCAACACACCAGGCACACTGCTTAGGGACCTAACTTCAGCTATTTCCTTGCCTGGGTCATTGCGCCCCCACACAGCTCCTTTGACATCTTTAAATCTTTGTTCAAATGTTCTTTTCTCAATGAGGCTCATGTCTACCATTCCACACCTGTTGCTTTTAATCCATAGTATATACCATATTCTAACATATATTTATATTTTCTGGTCCATCACTCTCTGCCAAAATGTAAGTTATTCCAGGGTAAGTATCTTTATTTTTGCTAAATGGTGTTTTCTGAGAATCTGAACATTGGAAAATAGGCTATACTGTTTCCTAAGGCTGCTGTAAGAAAGTACCACAGAGAGCCCTAATCATCAGATTTATTGTCTCACAGTTCTAGTGGATAGAGTTCTGAAATCAGGATTGGATATGTTGGAAAGGCTGGTTCCTTCAGAGGGTTATGCAGGAGGATCTTTTCCATAACTATTTTCTAGATTCTCATGGGTTTCTGGCAGTTTTCAGAATTCCTTGTCTTGCAGATACATCACTCCACTCTGCCTCTGCTGTTGCATGTGTTCTCTATGTATTCACAAGTGAATTCTATGTGTGTCATCTCTGTGTCCAAATTCTTCCTTTTAAAAAAAAATATCACTATATTGGATTAAGGACTGATATAGTGACCCAATAACCTAATTTTAATTTGATTATCTCTGTGAAGACGATATTTCCAAATAAAGGCGCATCTGAGGTGCCAAGGTATAGGATTTCAACATACCTTCTTGGGGAAACACTCAATAACGTTTTTTGAATACTGAATGAAAATTATGTCTATAAAGAAGAAATATTTATAGAACAACATTTTAAAAGTGTTTTGAAATTAAAAACACAATCACATAAATTTTTAAGAAATAAGAAAATATACCTGAGGATTTCTTTGGAAAATATGAAAATCACACAAAGGATTGGAAAATAGGAGAGAATAGATAAGAAATTTAAAGTACCAATCCAGAGTCACAAAACTTGACTAATAAAAGTTCCATAAAGGGTAAAAACATTGGCTAAATATTACCAGAAAACTTCTTAGAATTGAGGGACATGAGCTCCATAGGACTGTGAATTAAGAAAAGAATCCTATTGGTTTGAATGTAGTAAGAAAAGAATTGTACTTCCCAGAGAGAATATGAGAATAAGTGAGAATATGGAAATTCGTGAGATGTAGAAAAAGAATTAAGCAAGAAGTCCAACAAGGAAATTATTAACTGGGTGAGGGGGTTAATATATAAAAGGTAACATAACCATAACCTAAAAATATTTAGCTACTAAGAAGCCCAAAATTATAATACTCAAATTCATAATATTAAAAACACGTGTGTGTTTATGTGCATATATAAATAAGAAGTGGAGTAGAAGAAACCTAAAGTTTCGTCTTCTGGAGTGAGAAGTCAATAGATGATGCTCAACATGGAAAACTAGTAGCAATATAATCACATCATTTATAGGTACAGCAATAACTATCAAAAAGATACAACTGAATGAGTCATAAATAGTGTGTTTTGGAGGGCAGGGAATGAAGTACCTAGGAGGATGGTTAACAGGTGCAGGGGTATAGTTGTATAAAAGGGAATAAATTCTACTGTTGTACAGTAGAGTAACCATAGTTGACAACACTTAATTGACTATTTCATAATAGCTAGTAGAGAGGAATTTCAGTGTTTCTGGTACACATGCTAAGTGTTTGATGTGAGAGATACCCCAATTATCCTGGTCTGATCATCACACATTATATACAAGTATTGAAATGTCACATAAGTATGTACAATTACTGTGTGTCTATTAAAAACTAAAATACATTTAAAATTTGAAAGAAAATGAATTACAATTAAAGAACCCTTAGGGGATAAAAATATATATTAAAACCTTGAGGATAGGTGATATATAAAATTCTTTTGTTAAAATAGAAAATATAGGATGCTTTTATTATAAGCCAAAATTAAATTTGGTAGTTTCATAACTTGGTCAAGATCATATTGTCCATTTGTTAGTTTAATCTTCAATCACTTACTCTTTAATCAACATTCAGCACTCACATGAATTCTAGTAGGCACTGGGCTGCAGGGATAAACGTAAAGTACCTTCTTTCACTGACTTTAACCTCCTCACATGAAAAATTCAAGAGTAAGAAATCCATCCTACTCATGAAATGCCTGGATTTAGTGAAATTTTTTTAATCATTAGGTCAAACTAATGTTATATAAACATGGCCTTGGTGAGCACAAGTCAAGAAGTCCTATTTGGGGTTCCATTGTGTTCAAATCAATTCAACAACTAAACATGAAATGTTTGCTGGATGGGCTAAGGGAGAAGACAAATCTTCAGTCTTCAGGATCTTTCAGTCTAGGAAGAAGATGAACTGCTATCCAACTGTACATGATTTTCACTATAGTCCCAAAATAAATGAGCTAATACTCTTCTTCTAATGACTATATGGTCTGAGTTAAATAAATGAAACAAGTTTTGCAAAAAACAAATATAAGGAAAGGAAAGTGGAAATATCCTCATTCTTTTGGGTAGAAAATGTTATGAGAATAAGACAAATCCAATACATACAAAATTTCCAAATGGAAAACAAGAAAATTTGCTCAATTGTAAAATAATGAAGACTTTGGTAAATGGTAATGAAGACTTAGGCAAAGTCTAAGGTAAATATATCCCAGATATATTCAGATAATCCATTCTTTACTAAACTGTTTACAATATTTTTAAAATACTGAAAATTGAAAAAAAAAATCTATGAAAAAAGGTCAAGACATTTTTACAGGCCAAGAAAAATATATCTTAATATGCTCCTCTTTGTTCTCTCACTAAAAACTACTTAAGCAGGGCATGAGAGAAAATACAGTAATCTTTTTAAAATAGCTAGAATATAATGGCATCATGACTGATATATTTTAGGCATTTATGAAGGAAAAACAATCATATTAGACAAACCTGGGAGACATTTTTTATGGAATGCCAGATTTAATGAATGAAACACAGTAGGTGTTGATTTTATGTCATTATAAGTTAAGTCTGTTATTTTGCAGTCAAGGAATGAAAAATAAATATCAAAGCAGCCTGACCTGGTCTCTTGATTTAATAGCTTAATTTCCAAAAATGCCAGTGAAAAATAGAACAGATGTTTGCCTAGGCCAATTCTTCTTTATTATAGTCCATCCATTTCTCCTCTCCCACAAGAACACAGCATCTAACAGAGCTTAATTAAGTTTGTATTTTATGGCACAAACCACATTGCCTTACAACAGAAATCTTGGTAAAGGCAAGAAGAGATGTGTCCTGGAGACTGGTCCATAAAGAAGTGTCCCAAGATTGCCAGTGTTCTATGGGTTCTTATGCCTGGTGGTCAATGCAAAACTGAGGAATCTATTTTTCATATGTTTCAGTAAAGGATATTTCACACTAGACCAAGGAAGTGATGGAAATAATCTACATCAATGTCAAGAAAGAAAAGCTGTCCCTTGGAAATTCATTTTCTTTCATCACACAGTGTTATGGTTTGGATTTAGAGTGTCCCCAGACCTCAAGTGTTAGAGAAGACAGCCATGTTGGAGGGGGGGCTTGATTGTTGGAGATGGGCCCTGGGGGCATGGCCAGGGACAGATTTTTCCCCAGGTAGGCTGCTGCAGTGTGTGTGTGTGTGTGTGTGTGTGTGTGTGTGTGTGTGTGTGTGGTGTGTTACTGGAGATTGAGACATTCTGCCTCTGAGCCACACCCCCAGCCCTATTTTATTTATTTTACTATTTTATTTTATTTTATTTTATTTTATTTTATTTTATTTTATTTTATATTGAAACAGGGTCTCACTCAGTTGCTGAGGCTGGCTGTGAACCTGTGGTCCTCCTGTCTCAGCCTCCCAAGTACTAGGATTAAAAGCATGTGCTACCATGCCCAGCTTAATGCAGGTTTTGACTCTTCTCTGTGGTGAGCTGATAACAAGCTCTCTCCTATTCCTGTCTGTCCCCCACCATCATGCCATGAACACTTTTGGCCCCAACTCCTGCTTGTTTGGTAACATGGACAGAAATCTCCAGTACTTGGGGCAAGTCATCTTTCTCTGAACTTGAGTGACAGGTGTTTGGGTGACGGTGGTGGTAATTCTGACTGAAACACATAAGTTCATAGTTTCTTATTTTCCCTTTTCCTAACATGGAGAGAGAATGTCAGAAGGCTTCTCTCTGGTTCTCTTGGAATGAAGGCACTGTGCCTCATGAAATTCCCTTAGGGCAAAATGGTGCTTCACTGTGTAGCAGTTGACTCCATCAGAGGAGTGAGACTCAAGCTGCGAGAATGACTTGCTTGCTGGTTTTTTGAGGAGATTGGCTCCACGCCAGCAAAGTGACCAATGTCCTGGCAGAAATAAGCAAAATATAAATGTTCAAAAGAGGATCTATATCATGTATCTAATTCAAATAAAAATAAAAGCAGATGGCATTCTTGTGATTGCTCTGGGAAAGCAAAAATAGAAGTACAAATGCTTCTGTGAGGACTGAGACAACAGGACAACGGCATATAAAAATGAAAGTTGTACAGATGTTTCACAGTGACATCAGAGATGTGGGCTTGTGACACTACTCAGTCAACTCAATAAGTGTTCAAGGTCACCTCAGAGTCTAAGATGACTAGCAGAGCTGCAACCATTACAAAAATTCCACACAACAGGAGAGAAATTGGAAAAAAAAGGCCCTTTCCCCAGCCATGTTAGCCTCCTTAAAGTATCTTCCCAGGAGTCTCACACAACACTTCTCCTTACATCCTATTTTCAAAAACCTAGTCACATGGCAATAGTTCACTACAAGAAAGCTTGAGGGGGAAATCTAGGATCTAAACAAGGATTCACTTCAAAAAGAATGGGTGTCTTTGTCCATTTGGACTGCTATAACTTAACTAGGTTGTTTATAAACAGCAAATAATTCTCACAGTGTGAAGGTTGGGAAGTCCAAGCTAATGGCATTAGTAGATTCACTGTCTTGGAGAGGGCCAGCTTTCTGACACTCAGATGGATGCAGGTGCATAGGGCAAAGGGTCTCTCTCAGGTCTCTTCTATAAGAGAACTAATTCCATCCATGGGGGCTCTGCCTCACTGCCTAATCTCCTAAAGGACTGATCTTCAAATCACATCACCTTGAAGGTTAGAGTTTCAGCCTATGAATCTCATGAGGGAAATAAATATAGAGACCACAGTGGGAAAGAGTGGACACTTGAGTAAGCAACTCACTTTCTCTGAATCTGTGTGTATTTTCACCCCTTGTCTATAAATCTTAACATGTGACTGTGTAGTGATGGAAAATAGATCTTATTTGCCTGGGGACTACAGGGATGGGTGCAGGAGGATGAATTAGAAAGGGACATGAGGAACATTATAGAAATGATGCATATGTCCACTGTCTTGGTTATGATGAGGGCTTCAACAGTTGTACATGTGTATGTACATAAATATGTCCAGTGTACTTTATGTCAATTGTACTTCATTGAAGCTGTTAAAGATGCAAAGTGAGTAACTAAAAGAAAGTGAAACAAATAAAAGCACACACACTTTTCAAAAAACCATGCCCTACTTCATGTCAGGCACACTGACATGGTAGTAATCCGAGTACTTGGGAGGCTGAGACAGAAGGATCACAGGTTCAAGGCCAGCTTGGGCAATTTAGTGAGACACTTAGCAATTTATCAAGACCTTGTTTCAAATATATGTTATTTTTTAAGTACTTCTCCTGCCAGCCTCAGAGATTCTTGTAAAACCTGTGATAGTATCAGATAATTTACCACAACTCACTCACAAGCAAAGGCTGCCAAGTATACCAGGCAGTGGTAACTGAAGGTGCCTTTCATTTATGAGTTTTAAAACAGCTAAACTCCTTACTTGTAATACAAACTTGTTACCTTTATGGTCTTTGATTCTCCTTTTTGATAGTTGAGGAGGCTGAGGCAAAAAAATTTTGTTTTTCTTAGAGTAAGTAGCAGTGAAGAGACAAGAATTCAAATATTCCAATCTCTCCCAAGGAGGAAAGGGGGTTGGCCCAGGTTTTGCCTTTAATTTCAGCCACCATCCCATCCTTGTATCATCTACTTTGATGAGGCTGGCAGTCTGCAAACCATGGGCTCCAGATTCCAAGTAAATTCTGCACGGCTGTGCTCCTTCATCACAACAGACAGGTGGGCTCCAGCCCCCAGCATCTTTCAGCATCCTCTGGACCAGCCACACCAACACCCTATGCCTGCTCAGCCATACCCCTCCTCAATAGTACACATATCTGCTGGTGACCTGGTTATAGTTGTGGGTAGATGATTTCACACTATGCCCATTCCGCCCATCCCAGCAAGCAGGCTGTTACCATAGCAATGAAAATAAGATGAATCAGGCAGAGAGCTGCTGGGTCAGCATGGCAGCAAGATAAGATAAATGGACACTGAGACCTAGAAATTTACAGACCCTAGGATTTAAAAGGGGGCTGAAAGGCACCATGTGTCTCTTCACATAGTTGCTGACTAAGCTCAGTGATGTCAGTCCAGACCAGCCATCCTTGAAAAGATAAGGAAACATGAACTAAATATAAGATCTGGAGTGTAAGCGGGAGGGGCGGGGGGGGAGCAGCGGTGTCTCATTTCGGGGCACCCCATCACTTTAGTGAGATATTTTCTCTCTTGTTTTGCAATAAATCCTACTTTAACTTGGCAACAACCTGTCCCTCCTCATTTTTTCTATATTGGGCTTATGAAAAGAACCCGCAGAGTTAACACAGAAAGGAAGAGAGATGTAAAAAAGGTACATGAGTATGAGAAATTTAGGTAAAGAAGAATAAAAAAGAAAAGAGAATTTTTAGGGATAAAAAAGGATTTTGTATGAAAAAGTTTATTCTAACATTGTTCCAAATGGAAAAGGAAAGACTAGGGTAAAAATCAGAAGGTTAAAAGCAAGTCCTGGAAGGTTTGAGTATGTCAAAAAATGTTTGTGAAAGCCAAAGCTTATAAAAGGAATATTGCATGTGTGATAAAGATATTTAAAAATTATGTAAAAGGCTTCATATTTGGCCAATGTTTGCAAAATTTTATGGTCAATTTTGTCTCCAACAGGCTGAAAGCTATAAAACTTCAGATGGTGCTTCAGATGAAACCACAAATGAACATCTACTGGAGTCACTTGGACTACTGTGGGGACCTGAGACATTCCTCTGTATGACACATTGCTTACATGCACCCTCAAGGCTGGGGCCCACATTATTCCCTTTCAGCATAGAAGTAGTCAGAGATGATCTCGATTTCCCCATTCCCATGGTCAACATGTCTTGCAAGTTAATAAGGAGGGAGGGTATGACCCAGTTACAGTTACAGGTAGATGATTTCACACTATGCCCAGTCTGCCCCATGCCCTGCAAGCAGGCTGTTACCCTAGCAACAAAGATAAGATGAGTTAGGCAGAGAGCTTCTGGGTCAACATGGCAGCAAAATAAGATAAATGGACACTGAGATCTAGAAAGTTACTGACACTGGGACTTAAAGTGAGAAGGAAAGACATCATACATCCCCTCACATAGTCGCTGACTAATCTTAGTGATGTCAGACAAGACTGGCAATCCTTAAAAAGATAAGGAATCATGAACTAAATATAAAACCCAGAGTGTAAGGGGATGGCATTATTTCATTTTGGGGCACCCCATCACCTTAATGTGATGTTTGATCTCACTTTGCAATAAAACCTTCTTTAACTCGGCAATGACCTGTCCTGGCTAATTATTCTTATAGGGGCTGAGGGGGGAAAAAAACGTGGGGCGACACCAAAACCATAACACTGGTACATGTTTCTCCTCAGAAGTCCAAACCCCAGTGGAAAGCACTTGGAGGCATGTGCAACAGTCACCCAGAGCTTCCTCATTAGGCTTCCCTCTAGTTTTTATTTTGTATGAGTTATATATCTGTTTTGATGGTAGTAATTTTATTAGTGAACCTCACCCTTCCTCTCCCCTTTTCCTTAGACCTCTTCCTTGGCTCCAGTGTACATATGTGAAAATACCAATGTCAGTCTCAGTATTCTGTATTGGGAAGGGGGCAAATGGGGAGGGAAGTGGGGGGGACACCAAGTGCTGTGTGTATGTATGTCATTGTCAACATGACTTACATTATCATGTGAGAATATAATGCACCAATAAAAGCACATAAAAAATCTGTTTCTATTTCCTCATCTGAAAAACCATGAAAGTAAATGGTAACTCTGCTCCTCTGAAGTGATATTAAACAAGCCATTTTATAATAGTTTCAGGGTAAATTCCCTCAATACCTTTCTTTACCATCTTGCTATGTGTCAAGTCCTGAGTCACAGACATGAATAAGATACATTTCTTCCCTCTAAGGGAATTGCAGTTTTGTAAGGGAAACAGAAATATAACAAAAGCATCATGATACTCTGCCAAATAAGCAAGTAGAAACAGTTTTAAAAATTGAGAACCAGGAGGAGGGTGTGGTGGCACACATGTACATTACATAGTACTAGTACTTGAAATTCTGAAATAGGAAGACCACAAGTTCAAGTCCAACCTCAATAATTTACCTGTTTCAAAATAAGAATTTTAAAATTTCAGCAGATCTAACACAAAGATAGAATGCCATGAATGAAATTCCCAGTAACACACACACACACACACACACACACACACACACACACACACACACACACACAAATTAATGGAGACCCTGGTGTAGTGATGCTGATCATAATCCCAGTACTTGGGATGTTGAGATAGGAGAATAGAGGATTGCAGCTTTGAAGACAGCCTCAGCAACTTAGTGAGACCCTATTTCAAAATAAAAAATAAAAGTGGCTTGGTGTATGTGTCTTAGAGATAGAATGCCCCTGGGTTCAATCCTTAGTAGTAGTAGTAGAAGAAGAAGAAGAAGAGGAGGAGGAGGAGGAAGACAGGCTGGGAGAGTTAGAGATGGCTATCCAGAGGAGGTGATTCTGAGTTGGGTTTTGAAGAGGGAATCAGAGTTTGCTAGGCAAATAAAGGAGGACAGTCACTCTGGGAGACACAGTGTTGTGAGGAGTGAAAGCTTACAATGTTTTCAGAGAAGTGCTCAGTACTGCTGAATCTCAAGTGTGTTAAAGGAACATGAAGAGGATGAGGGCTGGAATGGTCATGTCAAAGGGGGTTGCACCCATCTTCTAGCACCAGGGGAATACCGTGGCATTTTTAGAAGATGATGGACTTGGTTCTAGTCTAGAAAGGAGATTTTAGACAAGGTGATTTGGGCAGCAACATGGAGAATCAACCAGGGGCTAACGACCCAGCTAACAGGCTATGACAGACAGTGAGGGCTGGAACTGAGGCTGAGTTCATAAATCCTTTGTTTTTAAATTGAATGGACACTGAAGTCCTTAACTGACTCCACCTCTCAGCAGTACTTAAGACTAATGAGCACAGGGACCCTTTCTAATACTCTTTGTCTTTAAACTTCAATAAGATCATGCTTTCCTGATGTTACTTGATCTCTCTCCCTCCCTCCTCATGGTCTTGTCTTTCTTCAACCAGCCCTCAGCATTTCTCAAGTTTCTCTGGCTCAAAATCCTCTCCACGTTGTGAACTATCCCTGTCTCTCACATTCACTTTCCTTACTCTAAATACAGATGATTCTCAAACATGCATCTCCACCTGGAGTCATTGTCCTGCTGCTCAGACTCACACAGCTCGAATGTGAGCTCCTGATGATAGGACAATGTGCAGCTTATGCAAAAAAAGTAGGCATGGGTGCTTGTGTGTGGATGCATGTGTGCACATGCGCTCATGTGTGTGTGCATTATTGTAAATGAAGAGTGCACTGTCTGAAAAGCATTCATATCAGTAAGCTGGGGTTATCGATATGGAAGGGATGGACTTCCACTTTTTATTTTATATGCATACATTCTTTTTTAACTATAGGTAGTGCTTTGTTTTTTTTTAATTCTCTCTCTTTACTTATGTATTGTTATATTTTTTTTGGTGCATTATAGTCTCATATCATAATGTTGTTCAGAATGATAGTGACATACATGCATACAGCACTTGGTCGCCCTTCTCCCAACTCCCTCCTACCACCTCACTTACCCACACAGGGTATTGAGATTGGTATTGGTATTCTCACATATATACACAATGTCAATGGAAGTGTTGCCTTCATTAATTCGCCCTCCCCCCACCCTCCTCCCCAAGACTCTGGCTCCACTAGAGTTTCTCCTCCATTATCTAAAGTCTCTCTTATATCCCAGTTACTCCATAGATTCTGCATATGAGAGAAAACATATGGCCTCTCACTTTCTATAACTAGCTAATCTCATTTAACATAATGAAAACCAGGATGAACCAGGCTCATCCATTTTCGCAAATGATATAATTTTGTTCTTCTTTATTGCTGAGTAGAATTCCATTGTGCGTATATCCCATAATTTTGTAATCCATTCGTCTGTTGATGGATACCTAGGTTGGTTTCATGATTTGGCTGTTGTAAATTATGCTATTATAAATAGGGATATGCATGTGTCACTATAATATTCTGATTTCAGTCCCTGTGGAAAGCTACCAGGAGTGGTATAGCTAGATCATATGGTGGATCCGTTCCCAGTTTTCTAAGGAATTGCCACACTGATTTCTTTTGGATTTCCTACAAAGAGCATGAATTGCTTTCATCTTTTAATCTCCACACTTTGGCTCTTTTCTTTGTCGTTCTCTCACAGCCACTACAACATCCTCCTCATCTTTTCCTGCCTTATTTGTGCCCCTCTCCATCACCACTGGGGCTTCTATCATCTCACTTCCTCCTCAGAAACCTCACAGGGTCCAACTCACTTCTCAAATGACTCCTAAGGCCTTGCCCAACCCCCAACCTTGCACCTTATTCCACTTCCTCGCCCCTTTGGTCACACTAAATGCAAAACTCCACATGATCATTGCTCCCCTCTACAAACAATTCCTTCACCCTTGCCTGCCTCCCTGCTGCCTCAAGAGCCTCTCCCTGCCTCCCTGATCAGGAAATTCCTCATAAGTCCTTAAGATCCATCTCAGCATTACCTCTAAACTCTCTTTTTTCTTCTTTTTTTTTGTACTGGAAATTGAACCCTGAGGCATTCTCCCACTAAGCTAGACTCTCTGATCTTTTTTTTTTTTTTTTTAAATAGGGTCTTGGTCTTGGTAGGTTGTTGAGATTGGGCTCAAACATGTGATCCTCTTGTCTCAGCCTACCAAGTACTGGGATTACAGGTGTGTGTCACCACACTCAGCTCCCCCAGACTCCTTCAAGCATCAGCCTGACTTGCACTTTACGATCTCTGCAATAAATTGCAATGCTTCTGCATTCATGTCTTCACAACACTAAGCTCCACTAGAGTGACAATCTCACCTTGAGATGCCCTTGTCGCTCCAACAATTGACTCATTGTCATATAATAGATGCCTAATGAAGTAAATGAAGGAAGTACATGAACACATGCACTTTGGAAATGTGTGATAAGTGTTATTTAGTTTAGTTTTCCTTCTACTTCTCCTCTCTTTACTCCCATATCCCATTTCCAGGTATCTCCTCTGCCAACAATCTGCCAGAACTGCCCCCAGGTGCTCTTTGGAACCCCATTTTCTATCTGCATCTCACAAAGGACAGCATTCTCTCAGTCCTGCCAATACCTTGCTGAAACATTTGGAGATGCTGCCCTCAGACAAGTGAGCTTCTGTTTCCTTCTCCAAAAGCAATGGCAGCACACAATTAGCCCCTCAGGTTGTCATGAGATTAAATGGGATAGTACATGTATAGCAATAAAATGGAATTGGAGTCCCTGCAGAAAACACAGTAATACCATTATTCTCCTTCATCCTCTCAGCATCATTCTGCTTTTAATAGGGATCTTGAAACCAAGAAATTCTTTACCATTTTTAAAATACTCTGTCACGAAGGTAACAGCAAGCAATGATAGAGACAGTGATGGCAAAAGATTTGGAGGGAGACTCCTGCCTGGTCCCTGGAATCATTTCACCTACAGCCACCTCCAAATGTAGTTCTTCAAGTGCACTGCCCTCCTCTGCCTACCTACCCTCCCTCCATGCCACTCACTCTTTATGGCATGGGCCAGGAGTCACCTCTTCCAAAGAGCTGCTCTCGCACCCCAGAGAGACATTACGAGGCTTCTTTCTGTGGGTTTTACAGAACTTCCTACTCACCTCTCCACCTGCCCCATCCCATCATGTTCCAGGGTCCATTTTAGTGTCTACTACCCTACAATAGAAGAGCACTGCTTGAAAGTGACAGAATCTCCTACCCAAGAAGTTTAAGAGATTCTACTTCCGAAGATGGCCCAGCACATATCCTCAGAAATGTAGCGTAAGAAGAAACTAATTATAACTGATTTAGAGCATTTTGAGTCTGAAAGTCATTAGTTGAATTTGGAACAATAAAGGCATTTGCATTCAATAAATTTCAAGGCATGGAATTGCAAGAGATACCATTATCACCGAATGATGTGGAGGGAATTCCTGCCTCTTTTCTCTATATTGGAATTTAATTTCTCCCTTAAATAAATCTCACTCTCAATGGGGGTTTTGACAGTACCAGGGTCATTAATGAGAAAGAAAACCCTAGAAACCTAATTATCAGCTTAAAAGATATCCAGGGACAGCGATGTGAGGGAAAGTGTGAAGTCTGACTGCTGTATCATTCTGGGCTTGTGCTGTGTCTAGGTGTTTGTAGCTAATGCAATTATTTTCCTCTAAGAGACATTTCAAAGAATGACATTTAAAGTGGCCATACAGTAAAGAAAAGGAAGTGACAATTTTATACAGACATCAGCAAAAAGAGAGCAAGCTGTGCTGACATAGCAGATTGCTCCTTCCAGCAAGGTCGCTGCCCATCTTCCAACATGCCACCTTCAGATGTGAGGTGCAGATGACCTACCTTGAGAAATAAGTGTAGGACATAGGACAAAATGGCTCGGAGACTCATTACACTTTATTTGTCACTCAAACTAAAGGCTTTAACTTTTCACCAGCTGATGATGATATGGGAAGCTATGCTAAGTTTCATTATTTCATTCTGAACTTCCAGTGGCCTGAATTCAGTATCCCTTGAGGTACACAATCTTCATCAAATTTCCCCAAATATTCAGAGAATTTCAGAAATAGTTACTCCATAAAGACATGTCCAGCCTTATTGGAGAACAATTTGACCATGAAAACCAAAGGCCTTAAAAATGAAACTGACTGACCTCCTAGGAAATTTTCCTCCTAAGAATTTATCCCGAGAAAATTATTAAAAATGTACACAACTATCCAGGTGTGGTGGTGCGCTCCTGTAATCCCAGTATTTGAGAGGCTCAGACAGTAGGATCTCCGGTTTGAAACCATCCTCAGTAGCCTAGACAGACTCAGTAACTCAGTAACCTAGAGATTAACTTAGACAGTAATTTATGGAGTAACTTAGACTGACTCAGTAACTCAGTAACCTAGGGAGACCCTGTTCCAAAAGTCAGTTCAAAAAGTGTTAGGCAAAATAATCTATAAACCCAACGTTTAACCCAATTTTCAAAAAG
Organism: Graphiurus murinus; assembly: GCA_004027655.1. Taxonomy (NCBI): domain Eukaryota; kingdom Metazoa; phylum Chordata; class Mammalia; order Rodentia; family Gliridae; genus Graphiurus; species Graphiurus murinus. The sequence continues at coordinate 21,703 of PVLC010005852.1, read as the reverse complement.
GATTGACATTACATCTAATTTTTAAAAATAAATGAACATAATCTTTATAGATGAAAAAGTCATCAGATACATAATATCTAAAACATATACCATGAGTCATATAGTGAGATTATACCAAGAATATAGAGAATATATAACAAAGACATTCAGCAAGTCTCGAGTAGTTCCTACAAATTTGTATTTTGAAAACTGCAGGGGTAAGTCATGTGAATTCCCAGTTGAAACCCACTGGCCTAGAAAATATTAGGTACAAATTAAAGAAGTAAAGTTGCAATCAAGTTAACATTTAAAAAATAATTGAAATTATGACTAATAACTCTATTATGAAGCAAAGAGGCACCAGGACTCTGAAAATAGAAACCTCATGGACAGTAAGGGCACTGGAAATTCTCTAGGAACTTCTTTAACAGCATATAATTTCTGAAATATTTTATCCATACTAATTTAACCTAGAGAGGGCTAAGCATCTCTCCTGATTTGCTGGCTCTTACCAAGAAAATCATCAGTAGTAGCATAGCTAATAAACCTGAGCATCTTTCTCTTTAATTTAAAGAATAAATTCTTTGTGGATTTTCAGGGACCCTCTGAAAATCTCAAAGACAGTTTTACATGTAAAAAAAAAAAAAAAAAAAAAAAAAAAAAGATACTGAGGAAGGCAGAATCTAACTTACAACTGAGTTTCCCAATCACCAACCCAAAATGGAATACAAGATCTAGCAGCATGGGTAGAATAAACAAGGTTCCAAAGGTAAGGGTTCCAATACCTAGATCTAGCACCAACACTGTGAAACATAAATTGCACCAGATAATTAAAGAGATTATTTTATTCAGGCTCTTGCAATAAGAGGAACATTCATTAATGGAGAGTGTCTCAAAGAAAAGCAAAGGGGGTTTGGGCTTATTAGAGGAAGATAAACAAAATCATGGTCTTTAACTCTTATGGGAGCCATGAAGATGGATGGGGCAGGGCAGGTTTTACCTCATAGACAAGGACAGGATGCTTCTCTGTAGTGACGAGGATTCTCTCCTTGATCAAATTTTAGTCAAAAGCCTCTGAGCACTCTTCTCATCCAGGCTTCATGGTCAGCCCCCTGAGCCCAGTTCAGCAAAAATTCTTCCAAGTCAGTTAGTTCTGCAATAATCCACCCTCCCATTGAAGGAAAGAGGTCAGAAGGAGAAGAATAGGGCAAGGGAGGTATTAGTCAGCTTTGCATAGCTGTGACCAAAATACCAGACAAGAAAGCTTAGAAGAGGAAAAGTTTAGTTGGACTCAGAGTTCAGAGGTTACAGTCCATGGTCAGCTGGCTCTAAGTCACAACATCATGGTAGAAGGACTTGGCATGGGAAAGCCACTCAGCTCACAGTGGCCAAGAAAGAGATGTGAGGGAGGGAAATGGGCCAGAGAGAAGAAAAACCCTTTCAGGGTAGGCTCCCAGAGACTTACTACCTCCAACTCGGGTCCACTTCCCAGTAGTCCTTCAGCCATAAATGGATTAATCTCCTGATGTGGAAGACCATCGAAGACCATCAGTTCAACATGAGACTTTGGGGAACACTCCAGACCCAAACAGGGAAGTACGGGGCAATGAAATTGATCAAAGTACACACATACATACATATATACAGACATATATATATATTTATATGTGCACACACATATATGTATGTGTGCATACAAATATACCAGAATGAAATCCACTATTACACATAATTATTATGCACCAATAAAAAATTGAAAATTTATTAACACACAAATAGAAAAATGGGGGGAAAGCCATGCACGATTTGTTAGTTAAAAAATTTAAAAATTTAAATCACTAATAAACATACATCAAACTCACTATTTTTTTTTTTTTTTTTTGCGGTACTGGGGATTGAACTCAGGGGCATTCTACCTTTGAGCTATACCCCCAGCCCTATTTTTTATTCTTTATTTTGAAACAGGGTCTCACTAAGTTGCAGAGTGCCTCACTAGGTAGCTGAGGCTGTAAACTCACTATTTTAAAATGCAAAAATGGGATATCTGTTTTTAATTATTAAAAGACTAGCAAGCCAGATTTTATCTAGTTGTGGAAATTGTTTCGGAAAATGTACACTGCTATAAACTATAAAAATATTAAATAATACAGATATACTGGAGGATACACTTTTCACACTTAGATTTTTACATGGCATTTGACACCAAAATTCAAATGACAGGAATTTATATTAAGAAAATCATTTTAAAATTGAGAAAGTAAATATATTAAAAATGAAGAAAGTACTTTTTAAAAAATTCCCTCACACTTGAAACCAACTAAGCTCCTCTTAGTAATTTTCCAGCCATGGGTTTTCTTACCCTGCCTGTGAGCAGTAAATCCCCAGTTGCCCCGGTGATATTTAGAATTAAGTTCATTCTCTCTCCCCTATTGCAATAGTCTTGAGCCTTTTGCTTGAATAAAGACTTCTTTGCCTATTTAATTCTGTCCAGTGCAATTTTTCTTTGACAATGGTTAGCCATTTCTAGGACACAAACATGGGGTGGGATTATTTAGCTGTCGGCGCTTTCTAGAAACACAAAGCTCAGAGAAAGTTCAGCACTGTGGTTTGTGTCAAATAATTAATTGCTTTCAAAATTTTAAGTCTAACTTCTTTCTGCCTATAAGTGAAATATAATTTACCAAATTGTGCTCTTTGAGCATCTTCTCTGGTTGGGACTACATGAAAGGAAAATACCAAGACTATTAAAATAGGATGTGAAGGAAACTAGCCCCTCCACAAGCTGGAATTTCTTACCTTGTTTTAAGTCAACTAAATTTTTAAGATTTTACTTCCTTGTCCAATCATGACCCCTTTACAGAATTTCAATGTCATCATTGTCTTTGTTCTCTAGAACAAACACTGTGCTTCCCTTTGTTTTCAAATGTAGATTTGACCTCTTTTCAAATATATATTTGACATCCTTTCAAATGCATATTATCAGTACCCCTTTTAAATTTATGCCCCTTCAGATATATTTTTGGAAGTCTGGCAACTTATGAGTTCACCTTCCCTTCTCCCATTAAGTCTCCCTTTGTCTACTTTTTCCTGCTAAGTATTATGAGGTCCTTTCTCCCCAGCTGACCACAAAGCAAAACTTGAAGGGCAGGTCAAGTATAAGGTCTGTTATTTTGATGTGGTAAGAAACAGATGAGGCAGCCTCTGGCTGCTACATCCTTTTTTTCTTAAAAGAAGAAACACTTTGCTTTAAAATTCTGAGTCTATGGTCTTTAACCTTGCCCTGCATTGTAAATATGGCTAAGGTGAATTTTCTAAAATCTAGGAACATCAAAGTCAAAGATGATAGCAAACTGGGCATAGTGGTGCATGCCTATAATCCCAGTACTTGGAGAGACTGAGACAGGAAGGTTACATGTTCACGGCCAGCCTCAGCAAATTACAGAGACCCTCAGCAACTTGGTCAGAAATTATGTCAAACTAAAAAAAAAAAAAAAAAAAAAAAAAAAATCAAAGGAGCTGAGTGTGTACCTCAGTGGTGAAATGTGCCTAGGTTCAATCCCCAGTACCACAATAGGAAAAAAGTGATAGCAAATTTGTGTCCAAGGAAGAGTTTAAGAATACTAAATGTGAAGTTTCTTCTGAGAATTCTACCTGTGGACAAGATATGAAGTCACTATCAAGATATGAAAAGTTTGTACAGGAAGAACCAGTTGAAACAATCATCAACCTCTGTCTCTCATCATCATCATCATCACTATCGTTATTGCCATTCATAATCATCATCATGCTAAAACTGCCAATCCATTATACATCAAATTTCCCCATCCCAACTGCTGTGCAAAGCTTTCTGTCTGCAGGAAATGTCTGTATGCAAGAGAAAATGCAGAAACCTATGAACCTGGGATAGTTCATTTCAAATAAAAGCTTCAGTCCTGCTCCTGCTTTTTCTTTCTGACATATCCTCCTTGAACTCTTGCTCTCTGGCTCTTAAGAAGTACAGAATACTGCAAGCCAGCACTCTTCCCCACCAGCCTCTGTGCAGGAAGTCAATTCTGTGGGTGGCAGTGAAACATCTCTCACTGGGGAAACTTTCCCTTGTAAGCACATGATAATAGCACTGCCTATTAAATGACACTCCCTTTCTGTAACTTTTGTTCTGCCTATAGATCATATTTTTGGATGAAAGCTTTGCTATTGAAGTAGTTGTCATGATATTATGGTCCAGAGTGATTGCAATTTACAATATTTCATAAATCATGGCAAGATTGAAAATGCTTGTGACAGATGAGGCTTTAAATTGACATCCTGTCTTTTTATGGGCATTAAAAACGTTGATCTTATGACACATTCTACAAATGCATTTTCTTTCACTCAGCCAAAATGTCCCCACCTGACATTGCACTGGAAAGAGAGAGAGAGAGAGAGAGAGAGAGAGAGAGAGAGAGAGAGAGAGAGAGAGAGAGAGACATGAAAGAGGAAATCCACATAGTGGGGGTATGAATCAATCTGATGCCAGCAACATGTTTTTTGAATTTCATGAGCTCAGCTGAATCCCCAAAACTATTTTAAAGAAGAGGAATGTTTTATCAATTCTCTTTGAAAGTACCAAGAATCTTGCTATTTCCCTAACGGAGATCACAAGGTCAAACACTGCCGGTGGGAACCTCCTAAAATAATAATGGGCCAGAGCTTCTTGATTTGGTCACCCATCCTCTGAGATGCTGCCAAGACTACCCTACTCTAGACCAGTATAGTCAAATCTGTGGGAACTCAGCTAACGCCTAAAAGTTCTGTAGGTGATTCGAATAACATAGTCATTTTGAGACTCACTAGTCCAAAAACACAAAAGAGAGCAACAGAAATGAACAATGAACATAACACACAGGGTGTCAGATATCAAGGAGTGGTGGGGATTCTGACAGGCTAGCAGCCACACACGTGGGTATAAATTCAAGAGTACTCTTGATACTTTGCTCCAGACAGTTGTTGTCCAAAGAACATGGGCCCAAAGTCAGAATTTTTTTATTTTTTAAGAAGTCTAGAAAGCTGAATGTTTTTAATATGAAATTTCCTGAGCTTTAAGTGTTGAACAATAATTATAAAAATGTAATCAGACTATACACAATATACCTGACCAAAACAAAATATATGTTGAAACTATGAGTTTGCCACCTGTGCCCTAGATGTGCTGACCTACACGTCAGAATTTCCCATGAATAAAAATACTTCACTGCCACCATCAGGAATTTCCAAGGTGATTCTCTTAGAGCCACAGGTAGATTCATGGAGAAATTTTCTAGCAGAAGCCACTAGTAGCAGTTATTCTGATCCAGAAACAAACATGGGAGTTGTGGTTGTGAGGCTGACCTTCCTATTTTTATACTTTTATTGGTGCATTGTAATTATGCATTGCAATGAGGTTAAAAGTGAGGCACACACACAGCCCACCCTTCTCCCTTCGTGTACATGTTTCCGAGATTGATAGTGGTGTCTTCATGTATGGACCTAACTTTATTTGAACTTCCTCAAGCCTTCCTTCCCCCCCCTCACGTTCCCTATGGCTGATCTCACTTAGCATAATATTCACTAGTTCCATCCATCTTCCTACAGATGCTTATTTTTATACTTTAAGTTGTATTTTCAGCTGTGCAGCTTCCACAGAATGGGACCCAGAAATGTGAGAAACCCAGAAACCTGGTCACCATTAACCCCAGACCTCTGCTTGGCTGCCCATCTCAGAACATCACCTTGTGCAGCTGAAACAACTACTATTTGCTTTTTCAGTGTTTGCTGACACAAGAATCTGGGAAGCAGGGAGAAAAGGGAAGGAGGACAGCCATCAGTTACAACTTCTTCCAGCACCAGAACGGTGAATAACACTAATTACGCCTCTCAGACCTGTGTTTGAGCAGACCTATTTTCTCTGAATTAATGCCAAGTGACCTACTTTTCTACATATTATTTATTATTTGTGCTGCTGTTTTATTGATTTTGAGACTGTTATGCTACACAAGACTGAAAAATTTGATACAATAAAAATCCCCTCATTGAAGGCAATATAGCTGTCACACAAAATAAAAAATTATTTTTCTTTATAATATAGCATCTGAGGACTACATTTAGGTTGTGAGAATTAGCTGAAGGCTACTTCTGTGGATTAATGAAAACAAAAAGAAACAGAAATATATTAATGCTTAGGCAAACAAGTTTTAATGTTTAAAAATACACTCTATTATGTTATCTTACATTTTATATATGTAACATTCTAGAGATATTTATTTCATACAGGAGCATAATGTTTGTTTTACGAGACTATATATCTTCTATTCATATTCCTCTTGTCCCATTTTTCATGTGCATTATATCATCTGATATTATTGTGTCTCCTATTTTCCTTATTCATTTAAGAAGCTGTGTGATTTTATTTCTTGAAATCTTAGTGAAATGTTTACTTAAAAACAGATAATTAAAAATAAAACCATATAGCTCACACATATGTTTTGTTTTATATGCAATTACAATATTGCACTTTCAAGGCAATTCTAAATGCCCAGTTTCCACACAGTATCTTCTCCCTGTACAGCACAAACTATAAGGAAATCTTTTTAAATAGCTGTTTGCGTATCTTTGGTTAGAGATCTAGACTACCTAGGAATGCAAAGGAGTGGCTTACAATTCTGGAAATAAAAATAATTGCGTTTAGGGTTCAAGTAGGTTTCCCAGAGAAATAATAATTGCCAGAGGATGTTGGAAGAGGTTAGTTTGGAGAAAGGCAGGACTCACTGGGATAAGGGTGGGGGGGTGTCTCCAGCATGGCAGCCATCTTGCTATCTCCAAAGCTCTCTACCACCCTGAGGGAACACACTGCACACTGATTACTAATATCATGTAAATACATAATGCTGCATCCACCATGTACACACACACACACACACACACACACACACCCAGAGTAGTGGGTGGTGACAATGTTAAGCTGTCTTGTACTCCCCTTGGTCTCACCCTGTGAAATGGATGGTACAGTCTCCTCAGGCATGGGAACCAGCAGCACACGGCCGCCTCCCTGCTGAGACCACATGTAATGAAGAACTTGGGGCTCACAGCCCTCTAGCAGCCTGGATCTTCCCTTCTTTCTTGAGTCTTCCAGTGCAGATCAATGGACAGCAAGAATGCAGGAACACTATGAAAAGGAAGAAAAGGTTTAAGTCAATAAAACTTCCAAAAGTAGGAAGTTTGATGTGAGCTCAGGACTTGGCCTTTCCCTCTTCCTTTCTGATGGCCTTATTTGATAAATTAAAATGGCCCACACTTGTCTTTCCATAGTAGCTCAAGGGTCACTCCCTACAGGAAGTTCTTTTGATACCCTTCCTCCCCTATGCCTACCTGCACTGTTCCTAAGGCATGATCCTATGACTCTTAGTTGTGGGGCATGGTTTCCTTTGTAGATTGTGATTTCCTCAAGGGCAGTGCCTGAGACATGACACATTCATAGCCCCAATACTTGGCACAGAGTTTGACACACCTCACAGGTGGCTCATGAGAAGGTCATACTGTTTGCAAAGTCTATCACTTAGGCAGCATTTAGCTCAGTTAAGGTGGTACTCACCATCCACCAAAGATCTACTGATCACCTACCTATCACAAAACTGGGCTAAATATCAAACACACATTATTTAATGTTAAGCTAACAATCATCCCTCAAAGAGTGTGCTTTTATTTCTGTTTTATAGGTAAATAAATGGACTCTTGAGGTAAGCTAAAAAGTTTATCTAATGAAGGACACAGAGACAGTAAACAGATGAGCTTGTATTTAATCTCAAGTATGTATCATATTAAAACCTGCCTCCCCCTGCCCCCATATACACACATACTTTTTTTAAAAATCTCAATGCTACGCAGAGAAATGGACTTCTATGATATGTTATCATTAGGAGAAAATAAACTTAAAATTCGAGCATAACCTTCCCACACTTGCTATTTGGTAGATCTCTCTGTCTCTCTCTCTGTCTCTCTGTCTCTCTGTCTCTCTGTCTCTCTCTCTCTCTTCTCTTTCTCTCTCTGAAAAATTCAAATCTCTGTATGTTTGTAAGACAATGATCTGCAAAAACAAAATAAACATCATCACCTGAGCTTGAAATATTAAGTATCCCACTAACTATTTTTTGTGTTCTTATTTTCTCAAGCCATTTTATCAGAAATACAGTACCAGTGTTACTATATATTGACATTAAAAACAATATTATGCAACAAAATTTCAAAATTTCAATATGTTGTGTTGTAAACCTGGCTTACAATCTGACAAGCCTCTAAAAGTGAGAATCACTGATCTAAAGAACATGCTACTAGTTAAAAGTCTATCAAGCTGAAATTCTGCTATTTAACTCTACCTCTAGAAAATTCTCTCATAATGGAAAACAATATTATAAGACCAAAAATGGAAAAATTGGGATGGAACTATTTCCCATGGGGAAACATATTGCCCTTGCTGAGTAGGCATCCAGCCCAAATCTGTCTCTAATTTTGTGTAAACTATACCCTTGAGCACCACAGTAGCAACTATCAGCTTGGTTTATTAAAGCAAAAGATTTGTTTTCTGCTTGCAAGCTAAGTACAAGAGGATGTAAAAACTCATTTGTAAAGCAAGTGAGTTTCCAACAGTGACCCTAGGATGTTTGTCACATTTACAATGCTATCACCACCACCATCAACCCATTCAAACTGATTTAGGAGGTTTTATAGCCTCCAGAAGAGAGGTGGCAAGAGGTGTCTCCACAGCTCCAGTTACGTGAAATGGACAAAAACAGAGAGTAATACAGCATTATCTACAGATGAGAAGCACTCAGCTAGATGATGTAGATCAGAAGCAAAGAAACAGTCATAAGGAGATGAGATACAGGAAAGCCATGGCCCTAGAACCTCATAATCATCTAAAATGCATCCCCGTGGAAGCACTAACAAAGTAAAGAGAGAGACTTGGGTTCAGACCTCTCCAGCACAAGGGAACCAGTGAAGACAAATGGCACATTCCAAACTTCAGTGTTTGCTGTTGCCAATCTCTTCCCCAAAAGTCACTTTTCTATTCTTCTTGTGTAGTGGGCTTTGTTTGCTTGTTTGTTTTTAATCCTCCACGGGAATTATGATTTTGGAAATTTCAGCTTTCAGGATTTCAACATTCAAATTTTAATCTCTTGGGGTTGTGATTTACAGGATTTTAAACTTTAGGAATTTTGCTCTTGCAGCTTTCAACGTATGGGATTGTGACATTCCAAATTGTCCAGCACATTATGATCAATAGGCAGCAGGGATTCCAAGAGTACCAAGGACATATTCTCCATACGGAGAGCTAAAATTAAGAAGAAACAACAAGAACTCTTTTTTATCTTGTTCCCCACTAGACTTCAGCATCTTGAAGGTAGGAACTATGTCTACTTTGTGTCCCCAGAAAGTAAGTGACCATTAACAAATATTAAATTAATGAGAAAACAAATCCTTCTCTCAGCTTATTCCCCTCCTTTTTAATGCTTCTCTTTTCTGCTTACTGACCTGTGTCTCCTATTGAAATATGTCATCTTTATGAGTGGGACAAGGGACCATGGCGACTACTGCCTAAAGCATTACCTATCACTCATCCTCCTCTCCAATTCCCAGAACATTTAGGGAAGTGTAATTATTAATGTCCAAAACATCTCTTAAATATTTCAAGCATCAGACATTCACTAATAGTAACATATTTATTTAATCTCAAGCATCTTTCCATATTTGATAGATTGTAAAGAGGAATTTATCTGAGATGAGACAGGGTACTTTTTCACCATTACACCAAACATAAATAGCTCATGAGGATGGCTCATTATAAGAATAACAATTTGCATGACAAATGTTATTTCTTCACAAGAAACTGTACAGCAGGCACCCAGTGCTCTAAACTCATGAATATTTTGAGTAGTTAAGTAGATCACAGAATGTAAATAGGAGAAAAAATAAATACATTTGCTAAAGCTTATCTGTAAACAGAAGACTTAGAGTTTTCATTTGGTTTTTCCTGGTATTTGATTCTTTAGTATGTTGTATCTTTAAACACACACACACACACACACACACACATTTGCCTAAAGTTTTAAAGCAGTCTGTAAAATAAACAGAGTTAACTGAGCATTTTTAAGCACGTCATTTAGTATTCTGGTCCTAATGGGTTAAGGGTTCCAAGTGGAATACTCTGATCGTATGCATTAATTTTATTCCTGACATGAGATCTGGCAATGCTTAGCTCACAAATTCTTGCAAATTACTGGAGATACTACATTCCCAAGAGACAACATGACAGTCATGAAATTAAGTAGCATAAGCCAAAGATTCCAACAGCTACATTAAACAAACACACCTCCAGCAAATTTCTATGTCTCTACTCATGCAAATAGAATACAATCTCACCTAGGCAGTAACTTGAAGCTCTCCACATTCAACATTACAAAACAACCTAACTCCCCAGTTTTGTTTTATTATATTTTCAAAGGCTTCTCTCCTGTCTTCAAGAAAGGTAAGGGAACAAGGATACATGGTCAGAGAAAGACCCCTCCAGGCAAGGCATTTGGCCCAAAAAGGCATTGGCCAGATTCAGGTAAATCTGATATGACTAAAAGTAATAGCCAGCTATAGTTTCATTTACAACTTAGAACCCAAATAAACTTCTTTAAGAAAAAGGTATCCTCTGTGATTGCTAAATTTTTAACTGAATCGATTTTTCTAATAAATATAATCCTTCAGTTAAATAAAACAAACAAGTGTGATTTTAACTTTGACCACTTCCCCAGAGAGTAAGATAAATATTTTCCAAACAGCAATACATAGGTCAGTATCTCTTTGTGTTAGTCAGCTTTCCATCACTGCGACCAAAATACCTGGCCAGAACAATTTAGTGGAGGAAAGGTTTATTTGGCTCAGTTTCACAGAATTCAGTTCATGATCAGCCCGTCATAGTAGCTGGGCACAGTAGAGGAAAGCTTGCCACTCAGCTCATGGAGGCTGGGAAGCAGAGAGAAAGAAAGAGGAAGGGAACAGGACAGATTTAATCCCCAAGGCCACTACCACCATCACGAACAGTGACCTATCTCCAGCCACATCCCACTGCCTACAGTTACCACCCAGTAAATGTCATTCAAGCCATTAATCCACCAATGGATTGATTTATAAATGAGGTCAGAGCCCTGATTCAACTATTTCACCTCTGAACACTGTTCAATCACCAACACATGAGCTTTTCAGGGGGCATTCTGTAGCCAAATCATAATGCTCTATTTTGCTTTTTAGTTGCTTTCGCCATGTCACTGAAAATTTGGGGACTCTTTCCAGAATTTACTCCCTGAATGTGGCCCTGGTTACAAATCCTTACTAGTTCTCCTCTTTCCTCCTGTGGATCCTTACACACTGTTAGATTTGTAGCCTTTACAAATATTCTCCACTGCTACTACATTTCTGCTCTATTCTGTTATTTGGGGGTTAGTTCCCCAAAAACTAACTTGGGGACTTGGGGAACTGGGAGAAAACCCAGTCCTTTCAACACCCAGCAGAGGAGGTGCCAGCATTTCTAGGCAAGAGGGACTTAGAAGTGCTAGTGCGATTTGCACTTGAAACTATCATTGCAGTAGATATCAAATTTCAAAAATAGGAAGCTGATGGATATTACCAGGGTAACTCCACAATCCCACAATCTCTCTGCTGAATTCTCAAATGAACCAGATTCAATCTACAAGCAGATTGTGTTCTAGACACCTGTCCCTTGGAAGGCCAAAACCATCAGTCCTGTCTTTATTATCCTCTCCTTGTGATGTTAATTAACTTCAGGGAATCTGGAAAAAATAAGATTGGCTAGCACTCAAGAGACAGGAGTTTCTAAATCGAAGGAATCCCTATTCTAGCTAAAGGAAAGATTTAAGATTAAGAATGATCTTTAGCTTAGCAACCTTTTAGAACACCTTTTAATTCATTTGTATCCATCTTGTGTATACTCAAACTTTCAGAGAGAATGGCTCAGCTTAGTTTTCAGTATAGGGGAATCACAAACATACCCACCCTGTTCAGTTTTTATGCAGATCAATTAGATTGCATGTAGATAGTACCGAAAACTGTTTCTAGCAGAGTAAACACTCAAAAACTCAATTTTACTATATTAAATTGAATATAGTCATTTTACTTCTTCCACATTCATAAAATTTATCCCTTAATAAGACTTTTATTGAAGTTAATGTATGTAAAGCAGATTAGAATTTCTTCTTGAGAAATAGACTGCATTATGGTAAAAATTTTAACTCTTCCTCTAGCGCCTGCTGTTTGGAGAGCAATAACTTATTTTTACCATGTGAAAATAACAGTGATTCTTGGGTTGACTATGTTCCTAATGAAAGCTTCCTCATAATCCAAAGCATCTAATTTTCCTGGAAGAAGCAGTGTCTCCAATCTCAGTCATGCTGTAAACATAGGAAAAAAGTGCAAGACTATGCTGAGAGAAAAGCCTCAATGATAATACTTATTTTGAAACAGTTTCATAGCAAAATAAAGAGCATAATTCCCTCATTTCACTTGCTTTCTAGCACTGAGGAAACTGTAGTGGAGTTCATTTTCACATCTCTTTTTGATTGCCATGGACTGATTGCTATGGTCTTCCAATACTAAAAAAAAAAACAAAAAAAAACCAACCAACAAAAAACTATGTACTGCTTACAGCCACTTACCTCCAGAGGTTTCAGAATTTTAAGTTATTAAAACAGCTGCCTGAATGTCTCAGATCCAGCAGACAGGCATTAAAGGTGATATTTGCAAAATCATTCTTTTACTCCCCTTTCATGGGCATTTTGACAAGAAGAAAATACAAACCTTCACTCATTCCAGGGCAAACATTCTGAGAGTAAATGATTTACATGGTAATAGGCAAAGGTTAAATTCACATATCTTTTTACCAACTGTAGTTGAACTTCTGAAATTTAACTACATAAAGCCTTGGTCTTTCATACCCCCACGTGAATATAGATGAAATAAGTGTTTAATGATAACCTTTGAAGTAGTGAGGTTGTGTCTCTGTATATGAGACAATTTACCCAAAAAATATGTATAATAGTAGGAACTATTGTAAGAGTAGAAATTTGTAAAAATGATCAGGCAAATAATACCTGGAAATGTTTTTTTGGTTTTTTGTTTGTTTGTTTTTGTTTTTGTTTTCAGTACTGGGGATTGAGTCTAGGGGCATTCTCTCTCTGAGCTATACCTTCAGCCCTATTTTTTTTTTCTTTTCTTTTCTTTTTTTTTTTTTTTTTTTTTTTTTTTTTTTTTTTTTTTTTTTTTTTTTTTTTTTTTTTTTTTTTTTTTTTTTTTTTTTTTGTGGTAGTGGAGATGGAATCCAGGGGCATCCTACCTATGAGCTACACCCCCAGCCCTATTTTTTATTCTTTATTTGAAACAGGATCTCACTAAGTTGCAGAGGGCCTCACTAAGTAGCTGAGGCTGGCCAAGAACCTGTGATCCTCCTGTCTCAGCCTCCCAAGTACTGGGATTACAAGAGTGCGCCACCATACCTGGCTTATTATTCTTTATTTTTGAAACAGAGTCTCACTAATTTCCAGAAGGCCTCATTAAGTAGCTGAGGCTGGTTGCAGACCTGCAATGTTCCTGTCTCAGCCTCTTAAGTACTGGGATTATGCCCAGCTACCTTGAAATGTTCTTTAATATAAATTATTACTAAATGCCAACTAAAGCCAGTATACTTTCATTGGCAGCAAAATCTTCTGCCACTGAAAATTGGGGAAATGCATATCAATTAACCAAAAAAGAAGAAGAAAATGCACATTTTTCCACTCAAATCCCAGAATGGTAAAGGGGAGAGAGAGCTGGCTCAAATACATGTTGGAGTGAAGAGATGGGATCGAGAAAATGAAAACCACAAGATGGCTCTGGGGAGAATTAGAAAAGAAGTTAGCTTTAAGCTCATTTTTTTATTACTTTGTCAGATCAGAATATTTACCTTTGTGAGGGAAGCTGTTTATTGTGCAAGTTCCAGTTCTGGTTTCATGCATATGGAAATGTCACCATTAGTTCAGAAGTCTCCACATCAATATTGCAATACAAACACTGGATGTACATCTATTCTACAGAAGGAGATAAATTAGACATTGGCTAGTTTCACTCAAGTCAAGGAGATGTTGTGTTTCTTTTTTTAGACAAAAAATTTACAGAAAATGACTTTAGATGAGACCCTTTGCTTCAAATGAGTGATTAATCCCAAAATAGATGGCATCTGAGAACAATTGTGTTCATTGATATATGCGTGCAAATGAGCTCATTTCCATCTTCCGCAGAATGGTCTGTTTCTCCAAGGAATTCTTTCTTTTTCTCAGGTACAAGCCTAAGCAATTTAGAGAGCTGCAGTACATTTGTTTATCTCTCACTTCTTTCTTCTTTTCTTTTTTTAATAGATAAAAAGCTTTAACAAGAAAAGGTTTTACCCCATAGTTCTTCCATTGGAATACATTTACACAATTAACTTTGAAAAAAATTGGAGTTGATTAGTTACATTAGATATTCTGTCAACAAATCCAATTAATCCTAATCAGTTATAATTAACACTGATGTTTGATGAGAGGTATATGTAGAAGGAGCAAGTTGATGTGCTGAACTGCCCCTCCAGGGATCCGGGTAAAGTCGGCTCATTAGCTTCAACTAGAAAAGTATGTTTATTCGCTTTGGCCAAGTTGGCGAAAGAAATGTATGCCCAGCCACTAATGGATACAAGATTGCTTTGTGCATTTTTAGCAAACTTGGCAGCCGGGTTTAAGTCTTCTCCAGGAACAAGATCTAAGTTCTGGAATCCTGGCACTTTCACAAAGTCAAATGCCAACCTATCCCATGCTTTCTATTACAGTTCTTCAGCCCAAGAACATTTCTCAGCAAGGGCAACAGTAATTAAATTAGCATGCTTCTGTGACCTAAAATAATCTACTGGAGGATAGAGATGAGGCAGAACTGATTTTTGGATCACCCAGATTGGCAAGGAGGGAGCCTTTACAATGCTTTGCTTTTCACTGACATGCAACATCACCATCTAAGCAGACGGAAGTCCCCACAACTTTTTTCTCACCAAGAATAAATGCTGCCTCTTATATAACTCAGTTGTATTGTTATTTTATATTTTTAAAAAGTAGGGTTTTTTTTATCCCTGAATTCCTATGATTCTCCAGGAAACACACACAAAAAAAAGAAATAGAATCTAGTATCATAATTAGTATCAATGGTTCATCAGGGCTTAAGTTTGTCCTTCCATCATTCCTGTTACCCCAGGTCAACTTCTTCCTCACCTCTCTGTTTATACTCCTTTATTCTTATCAGGCTACAAACATGTGACCATTCACTTTGTGTGTGTGTGTGTGTGTGTGTGTGTGTGTGTGTGTGTGTATGTGTTACTAGGATTTAAACCCAAGTGGGCTCTACTTCTGAGCTACATTCCCAGCCCTTTTTATTTTTCGGTTTTAAAACAGGGTCTCACTAGGCTTCTGTGAGTCTCACTAAGTTGCTGAGACTGGCCTTAAATCTGTGATCCTCCTGACTGAGCCTCCAAAGTACTGGGATTATAGGCATGCACCACCACATCCAGCTACCTTCCTCTATTTCTTAATTATCTACTTATTTCTTAATCCTTAGTTTCTGATTTCCACTCTCTTAGCTCTAATAGAATTCTCTCCCCACAGTCCCACCTATCCAAACTAAAGACTCTTAGATCAATGTTCTCTGGAACATTCAATGGGGCCGACCATCCATGCTTCCACCTCCTCTTCTGTGAGTGCCCACAGTACACCAGCGCTCTGAACTCTCATGGACCTCTTGGGTCTCAAGGCTATGGATAACAGCCTTAAGAACCAAAACTTGGCTCAGTAGAGTGACTCTGACTCCCTCACCCTGAAAGCATAACACCATAGGATATGGGAATTTTGAATGGAGGGGAATAGAGGGCACAATCTGCAAGAACCAGGGGATCTGTCCCTCTTGTGTGACTCACAGAGATAGTGAGTCTCTAATACAATAAATACTGTATCCAAATCCACTAATCATAGGCACAGAAGCAACTGGGAGATGACTTAACTGGAAAATGCTTAGCTGGAAATAAACTCAACAATGTATAAAAACTGATACCCCAAGATTCATAGGAGAAAGCTGCTTACTAAGAAGGCCATGCCATAAAAGTGGTAGGAAATCTTATCTACCAGATGCGTAAATCTCAACATAGGAACATAAGAAATATGAAAAGGCAAGGTAATATAACGGCATCAAAAGATCATAACTCTCTACTTGTAGATTTCAAAGAAATCAAAATGGATAAAATGTGTGATGAAGAATTCAAAAGAATGACTTTTGAAAATTTCGGTGAGATCCAAGAGAATAAATAGTTGAGAAAAATTAGGAAGACAATACAAGATATGAATGAGAAATTGAGTAAAGATAGAAATTTTTAAAAATAATCAAACAGAGGTCTTGGAAATGAATAACTCAATAAATCAAATTTTAAAATCCGGTTGAAAGCCTCAACAACAGACTACATCTGGAAGAAAGAATATGAAGCTTAAAGACAGGTTTTTCAAAATGTCATATTAATACAGAAAAAAAAAGAAAGAATGAAGAGAGCATTCAAGATTTTTAAGGCACCATTCAGTGATCAAACATCTGCATAACTGGCATATCTAAAGGCATAGAAATAAAGGATAAGGGAATAAAAACTTATTTAATGGGATAGTAACAGAAATATTCCCTAATCTTGGCAAAGACAGGGACATCCATATACAGAAGTTTTATAAAATTCCAAACAGACATAAAAACAAAAAAATATTTATCATGACATATAGTCAAACTGTCAAAAATACAGGACAAAGAAAAAATGTTTAAATCTGCAAGAGAAAAGCAAGTCACATTTAAGGTTAATCCCATTAAACTAACAGCAAATTTATGGCAAAATCAAAAAATGCAACATAATTCCCTGCATCTTCTCAGATCACAATGGAGGGAAACTAGAAATAAACTCCAAGAAGATCCAAAGTAACCGTGGAAACACATGGAGACTGAACACCACATTGTTGAATGAAGATTGGGTCATAGAAGAAGTAAGGGGAGATATTAAAAAATTCCTAGAAACCAATGAAAACAGAGACACAACATATCAAAACCTCTGGGACACCCTAAAGGCAGTACTAATAGGAAAATTTATAGCACTGAGTGCCCACATAAGAAGAATAGAAAATCACCAAATAAATAACCTAATGACACAGCTCAAAGCACTTGAAAAATAAGAACAGTTTAACCCCAAAGCCAGTAGAAGACAGGAAATCATGAAAATCAGAGCAGAAATCAATGAAATAGAGAATAAAAAAACAACATATGTTAACCATATGCAGGAAAATGGAAATAAAACCCACTTTCTCACCCTGCACAAGAGTCAATTCAAGGTGGATCAAAGACCTTGAAGTTAGGCCGGAGACCTTGCAGCTACTTGAAGAGGGCATAGGACCAACACTTCAACACATAGGCACAGGTAAACACTTTCTCAACAAGACCTGAAAAGCACAAGCAACTCAAAAGAAGATCAATACATGGGATTGCATTAAACTGAAGACTTTCTGTGAAGCAAAGGAAACTATCAAGAACCTCAACAGAGAGCATACAGAGTGGGAGAAGATTTTTGCCAGTTACTCTACAGATAGAGGTCTAATATCAAGGATATACAAAGAACTCAAGAAAATCAGTCAAGAAAACAAATAACCCAATCAAAAAATGGGCAAAGGATCTAAATAGTCACTTCACAAAAGAAGAAATACAAATGGTCAATAAATGTATGAGGAAATGTTCCACATCATTAGCAATCAGAGAGATGCAAATCAAAACTACTTTGAGATTTCACCTAACTCCAATCAAAACGGAAATCATAAAAAACACGAACAACAACAACTGCTGTCGAGGATGTGGAGAAGTGGGAACTCTAATACATTGTTGGTGGGATTGCAAACTAGTGCAACCACTTTGGAAAAGAGTATGGAGGATCCTTAGATGAATGGGAATGAACCTACCATATGATCTAGCAATGCCACTTCTGGGTATCTACCCAAAAGAATGGAAACCAAACTATCAGACCGACACAAGTTTATAGCTGCACAATTCACAATAGCCAAACTATGTAAGCAGCCAAGATGTCCATCGACAGATGAATGTATTACAAAACTATGGGATATGTACACAATGGAATTTTACTCAGCCATAAAGAAGAACAAAATCATGTTATTTGCAGGGAAATGGATGCAACTGGAAAATATGTTAAGTGAGATTAGCCAGTCACAAAGAGTAAAGAAGCATATGTTCTCCCTAATATTCGGATGCTAGGGAGAAGATGGGGCATAAGAGGGTCTTCAGATGGAAAAGGAGAGACCCTCGATAAACAAAGAAGTTGATTTAACCGAAGGGGATGGACGGGGGGGGGCACCCTAATGTATATCAAGGTTACTCACTAAACTGAACTTGAGAGGGAGGGAAGGCAAGAGAGCAGGGTGGAAATTTGGGGAAGGGGTCAAATGAGAAATGTGGGCACATATGTCGTTATCAATTTGTACCTAACAAAGATGTATGCTTACAATGCACGAATAATAAAAAAAAAATTGAAATATATTTAAAACAAAGAATCAATGCAATCTCCATCAAATACCAATGACACTCTTTGCAGAATTAGAAAAGAAATCATGTAGAAGCACAAAAGACCCAGAACAACCAAAGTTATCTTGAGCTGTAGGTATCAGCTTTGTTTATTTTCAATTCATACCATAGAACAACAGTAATCAAAATAACATGGTATTGACATAAAAAGGACAAATGGATAAATGGAACATAAAAGGGAATATAGAAATAAATCCATACATACACACTCAACTGATTCTCAGGTAAGGTTCCAAAAACATATATTAAAGAAAGGACAGCTTCCTTGACAAATGGTATTGAGAAAACTATCTGAAGAACATTGAAACTTGACCCCTATCTCTCACCCTATACAAAAATAATAAATAAATAAAAATAAATCAGATCAAAGACCTTAATGTAAGACCTGAAACTCTGGAACTACTAGAACAAAGCACAGGGGGAAAACATCAAGGCATTGGTACAAGCCAATGGTATGGACAGGATCTCAAAAACAGGGGACAAAAAGCAAAGTTGACAAATGGGATCACATCAAACTAAAAAGCTTCTGCACAGCAAAGGAAACAATCAACAGAATGAAGCAACAACCTACAGGATGCAAGAAAAACACTTGCCAAATATTTTTCCAACAGAGGGTTAATATCCAGAATATATAAAACACTCAAAAATAATCTAATTTTATAAACAGGCAAATAATCTGGATGAATACATCTTAAAAGAAGAAATACAAATAGCTGATAAATATTATGAAAAATGCTCAATATCATTAGCCATCAGGGAAATGCAAATCAAAACTACAATGAGATATCATTGATTCCATTAGAATGGCTATTATATATATTTTAAAAAGCAATAATAAATGCTGGTGGGGATGTGAGGAAAAAGATCCCCTACACACTGTCAATGGGTATGTAAATTATTATAACCACTATGCAAAACAGTATGGAAGTACCTCAAAACACTAAAAATAGAACTGTCATATGACACCAGGTACACGACTGGGGACTGGGACATGATGTCAACATGCAAAAAAAAAAGAGACCTGAACACCCATATTTATTGCAGAACTATTCACAATAATTAAGGTGTGGAATTGGCTTAAGCATCCATCAATAGATGAATAGATTATGGGAAAATGTAGTGTACATATACGATAGCATAATATTCGCCCATAAAGAAAAATTTTATCCTGCCATTTGAAGCAAAATGGATGGAACTGGAGTGTGTCAGGTTAGGCAAAAATAAGCCAGACATAAACAAGTACCACACGTTCTCTTTCAGGTATAAAAACTGAAAGAGGAAGTCAACATGAAAGTAGAATAGTGATTACTAAGGACTGGAAGGGTGCCTGGTGGAAGTGACATGAAAGAAGGGTGGTTGGATATGATTGATGCACACTATGCATGTATGGCTATGTCACAGCAAATCCCATTAATATATTTGATTGATGAAAATATTTAAAATATTCTTTTAAATAAACAAATGTTAGTTATTCCAAAAATGATTTTTATTTAATTGAATATTTGTCAATCTCAGTTATGAAACAAAGCAAAGAAACAAGTACATATATACAAGAAAGAAGTGAAAAATTAAAATGAGTATTTAGATGAAGCATTAACTTCCAAAGAAATTTTGCCTTTTATGCCCAAACTCTCCCCTTCTCAAGCAACTGT
Organism: Graphiurus murinus; assembly: GCA_004027655.1. Taxonomy (NCBI): domain Eukaryota; kingdom Metazoa; phylum Chordata; class Mammalia; order Rodentia; family Gliridae; genus Graphiurus; species Graphiurus murinus. The sequence goes on along the minus strand of PVLC010005852.1, from coordinate 1,340 downwards.
CTCACATTTTCAGAATTTTAGTGTAGTGTTATACTACACTGGTGATAACTAGTGATTGTGACTCCAAATCATAATATAGTTATTCCTTGGTCTCTTTGGTTGCTGTGTCCAAGCAGTTGCTAGGGCAGTAAATTCATCTTTACCCTTTCATCAATTTTTTAATCTCATTCCTACCTTGATTACTCTTCTTCTAAGTTCTAATCCTTTCTACAGTCTACATGTGAACATGTAATAGTTACCATTTTCTCTCTCGATAACTTCCTATGATCCCCAACATCTATTGCATCAAGATGGAACCATGCTGTCTTTTCTCAGACACTTCACAAAGCTGCACTGGGTACCCACTTTTCTATGGTTTTATGAAAGGTTTTCTTTCAAACTATAAACAGTGTCAATGTTTTTCTTTACCTTATAGTTTAAAGAAAAATTCACTTAGCAAACTCAGGGAGTAGGAACTACTCTCTGTAGCTGCCACTCTGCTGAAATGCCATATTGCACACTTGACTTGCCTTTCATCTCCCGAATCCTGCTCTATCCTCTATCGAGGCTCTCTTCCTGACTGGCTTTTTTACTGGCTTTTTTGAGAAACTCTGTCTGACACCTTACAGACCAGGTTCCATGATTCCATGATCAGCATTGAATTGGCTTAAGAAAAAATTTTAAATTGTCAGTTCTCACGCTCTGAAGGATTTTCTACCCAAGTATCATTAGGCAAAAATCTTCAGCACTGCCACTACACCAAATTAAAGGAATTTTTTTTTTTTTTTTTTTTTTTTTTTTTGCGGTACTGGGGATTGAACTCAGGGGCATTTTACCTTCGAGCTATACCCCAGTCCTATTTTTTTTTTATTCTTTATTTTGAAACAGGGTCTCACTAAGTTGCAGAGTGCCTCACTAGGTAGCTGAGGCTGACTGCCAACCCGGATCCTCCAGTTACTGGGATTAAAAGCATGTGCCACCACTCCAGGCTTCAAAGGAATATTTTTAAGTTTCTCTATAGACAATTTTGCTGACATCCACACCTCTCTTGTATCAGCTTAAGAGACAGGCTGCTATCACTAGTTCATTGGCTGCCTCTTTTTTTCCTTTTATTTCTCAGAAAAGAAAACCAAATGTTGAGCTATATATAAAAAGTGTATCAGGAGCCGGGCGTGGTGGCGCACGCTTGTAATCCCAGCATTCGGGAGGCTGAGACTGGAGGATCCGGGTTCGCGGCCAGCCTCAGCTACCTAGTGAGGCATTCCGCAACTTAGAGAGACTCGGTTTCAAAATAAAGAATAAAAAATAGGGCTGGGGGTGTAGCTCAGAGGTAGAATGCCCCTGAGTTCAATCCCCAGTAC
>PVLC010005851.1:31195-73329 GCA_004027655.1 Graphiurus murinus | reverse complement strand
TATTACATTATACTTATATACATATTAAATTGATAATCATTATTATTTACCAAGAACATTATTTGCAGTAGGCATCGTGCAACACATTTTTACAACCTCTAAAACAGGTATCTATTATTTCTTTTTATTCATGGAAACCCAGACTCTGAAAAATGAAGCCCCTCAGCAGATGCAGAATATAAGTATTAGACTTAATCACGCGTACTCTTCCATACTATCTTTTTTATTTACAGAAAATTATTTGAAAAAAGTAACCTTAAAAGTCTGTTAACCTTTTAAGGTCTATCAGACTTCAAATTTCACCTAATAAAAGCAAACTTTAGGTTTCATTAGAAGCTTGCTAAACCCTTAAAACAGCAAAACTTGTATAAACGCATTTTTTTTTTCTAAAAAAAGGTTGATTAACTTTCACTAGATTCTTTTACAAGGTTACTATTTTAATGTTTTAAACTCTCATGAGATAATGCCTGGTTTTCAGAATGTTTTGTATTGGTTCAGTTTCTCACTATACTTTATAATTATCTTCTTCCTGGTATATACACACTGAGTATAAAAATCTCATCTGAAGTTGATTTAAAAGATTAAAAAAAAGAGTCTCACAAAGCACATAAACTGTGATATGGAAAGTACAGACCTTTGCTGCTTTTCCAACTCTAGGTTTAAGTGGCAAATAATCTTCATCTGCAGGAAGGGCAACCTGATGTCAAAGTTAAAAAAAAAAAAAAATCAGAAATTTACTGACATTCAGAACTCAAAAATCAATGACTGAAAGATTAATAGTGATGAACTAGAATGTTTCTAATAGTCTTATACATAATCACTGACTTTAAGATGAAGGCAAAATATTAAAGCTAGAAGATTAAAAAATATCGCTACTAGCGTTAATTTAATGGCAATGTGATTGAAAACATGTAAGGTTATCTCTGTGATGAATCTGTGTTTATTAAGGTCTAGAATCTATATTACCCACTTTTAATATTTTACACAAGTAATGTGTTGACTGGTATTAATGAATGCTCAAAAAAGTTGAAGAGAAATAAAATGGGATGTTAACACATGAAAGAAAACTACGTGGAATAAAATGATACTCCCTATTGCTTGGAACAAGAAATTAATTTTCTTCCAGTAGAGATTAACATCTGGATTTCACAATGTACCTCAAGACTTAAAAACTAATACTAGCAATGTTTACACATTTCTAACCATATACTAGGAATCAAATCAATTAGCATATAAATAGTACACAAGGTCAAAATATACACAGAAATTAGAATGATTTCTCCTTTTTTTTGGCAGTACTGGGGATTGAAACCAGGGGGATTCTACCTCCAAGCTACACTCCCAGCCCTATTTTTTATTCTTTATTTGAAACAGGGTCTCCCTAAGTTGTGAAGGGCCTCACTAAAGAGCTGAGGCTGGCTGTGAGCCTAGGATCCTCCTGTCTCAGCCTCCCAAGTACTGGGATACAAGCATGCGCCACTATGCTAGGCTAAAGTTAGAATCATTTCTAAAAGCAAAATTTCAATTAACAAATACTGGATGAGATTAGCTGCCTGAGAAATATTGAAAGATAATAAACTTGCAATTCAATTACAATAAAAATAATATGGGTAGTTTCAGAAAGAAATCACTAAAAACTGACTACAAGAAAAATTAAACCTAATACATTGTGAAACTTAATGAGTAATACCAAGTATGAGCAATGTATCAGCAGAAATGTGATATTCAAAATGGTATCTATAAAGAGGAACCAGAAGTTAGAAGTTGGCAGTTTAGAAAAGTTAACTTAAAAATTGTTTTGAAGCCCAGTGTGGTGGTGCACACTTGTAATCTCACTACTTGGGAGACTGAGACAGGAGGATCACAGGTTTGTGGTCAGCTTCAGCTACTTAGTGAGGCCCTCTGCAAACTTAGTGAGATCCTGTTTCCAAATAAAGAGTAACAGGGCTGGGGATGTAGCTCAGAGGTAGAATGCCCCTGGGTTCAATCCCCAGTATCACCAAAAAAAAATTGTTTTGAACAAATCAAGAGTGAATGAATGAATACTTCAAAGGAGTAAGAATAGTTTTCAGCTGGGTGGGGTACTGCATGCCTATAATACCAGAAGGAGAGGCTGAGACAGGAGGATCACAGGTTTGAGTCCAGTGTGCAGTAACTAAGCAAGATGCTGTTTAAAAATTAAAAAAGAGCCGGGCGTGGTGGCGCATGCTTGTAATCCCAGCATTTGGGAGGCTGAGACCAGAGGATCCGGGTTCGCAGCCAGCCTCAGCTACCTAGTGAGGCATTCTGCAACTTAGTGACACTCGGTTTCAAAATAAAGAATAAAAAATAGGGCTGGGGGTATAGCTTGGAGGTAGAATGCCCCTGAGTTCAATCCCCAGTACTGCAAAAAAAATAAATAAATAAAATAAAATAAAAAAAATAAAATAAGGCTGAGGAATAACTGAAAAATAGAATCCCTCTGGTTCAATCCCAAGTACAACAATAACATAAATAAAAATTTTTAAAAAAAGAATAGCTTTCATCAATTTTTCCTTTACGACTATATATTCAAATGATATATAGTCATAAAGGAGTTTACCATTATATTGTGATTCAGAGAAACTAAGTTAGACCAGGCATAGTGGCACATACTTATAATCCCAGTACTTGAGAGGCTGAGACAGGAGGATCACAGGTTTAAGGGCAGCCTCAGGTAGTAGTGAGATTCTCATCAACCTAGCAATACCCTATTTCAAAATAAAAATTTAAAAAAAGGGCTGGGGATATAACTCAGATGTAGAATGCACCTGGATTCAAACCCCAATAAACAAACACACACAAATACACACACACACACACACAGAGAATATAACATTTCTAGGATTGCTTATTATATCTACAAAAATTAGAATCATGTATTTATTCTCTAAAAACAGTCTGGGTAATACTAACATAACAGGGATGTAGAAAAGAAGAAGCCCACAGAGGCTAAGAAATCAGAAAAACAGAAAACCAGCAGACTAGTCAAGAGTCATATAGCAACTAGTCACTGGTGATTTGTGTGTGTGTGTGTGTGTGTGTGTGTGTGTGTGTGTGTGTGTGTGTGTGGTGGTGGTAATAGGGATTGAACCCAGGGGTTCTCTACCACAGAGCTACATCTTCAACCCTTACGATTTTTTTTTTTTTTTTTTGGCGGTACTGAGGATTGAACTCAGGGGCATTCTACCTCCGAGCTATACCCCCAGCCCTACTTTTTATTCTTTACTTTGAAACCGAGTCTCACTAAGTTGTGGAGTGCCTCACTAGGTAGCTGGCCGTGAACCCGGATCCTCCGGTCTCAGCCTCCCAAATGCTGGGATTACAAGCGTGTGTCACCATGCCCAGCTAACCCTTACGATTTTTAATTTTGAGTCAGGATCTTGGTAAGTTGCACAGGTTAGCCTGGAACTTGCAATCCTTCTGCCTCGGCGTCCTAGGTAGCTGGGATTACAGGTGTATACCATCACACCAACTGTCATCAGTAATTTTTGCCAAAGCAGTTTCAAAGAAATAGAGATAGAGATAGAAGAAATCTAACTGTAAGAGACTGGAAAATGAATGAAAAATTAGAAAATCTAGCAAGGATTCTGTCTTTTTGAAAATATTTTTTAATAGCACATTGTAGTCTCATATCATAATGTAGTTTAAGTGATAGGGACATATATGCACACAGTACTTGATGAGCATCCCCTTACTTAATAAAGATTATTGAAGCAGATCACTCAATAGTAGTTCTGAGAAGGGATAATGTTTCTTGTTTCTCTTTATTCTTGGTCCATAATCAAATGTACTTGGCACTCAAAAGATGTATGTTGAATGAATGACTACCACTGGGGAGAAAAAAACAATATAGTGGCTGAAAAGCAACCTACAATAAAAAAGCTTTTGAATGTTTATATGCTGATAAGAAATGGCAAATAAAGAAAAGCAGACTAAGCCAGACACAGTGGCACATGCTTATAATCCCAGTACTTGGGAGACAAAGATAGGAGGATCACAGGATAAAGGCTGGCATGCAATAACTTAGTGAGACCCTGTTTTAAAAAACAAAAAGTAAAAAAAGGCCAAGGGGTGTGTAGCTCAGTAGAAGAATGCCCCTGAGTTCAATCCCCAGTATCAAAAAAAGTAAAGGAGACTCCACTAATGGTCAGAGGAAAATGGAATTGACAAAGTCTTTTTGGAAATAGGGTAAGATGAAACCAAGAACACTAGCAGAACAATCATCAGTAGCCTGGAAGGGGTCATGCTTTTTCCTCTCAGTGGATGTGACAAGGGACAGACAAGGGGTTGGGGGGGTGGAGATTATAATCAAAGCACACTTCAATTTGACATCCTCAAACCTTTACATGATGTAAGAGATAGTTACATCCTGACAAAGTAACAGGAGGTGACAAAATGGCAGGCTTGAAGATCTTTTAACCTCTTGGTGGGGAGGAAGGGGGAGTGTTTCTGTCTTTGGTTAAGTCTAAAACATTGAATAGGGTCTAAAATAATGTTCAATGAATGATCAAATGGGCATTACACCTGACAAACTAAGTGCTATTTCTAAGGAAACATGGAGGACTTTTAGCAGAATTTTAACAGATAAGATTCTAAATCTATATGGAAAGCCATTTTTATTAAGTTGGAATTTCCCTTATTATTCAATAGGTAAATTTAATTATATCTCCAAATACCTGCAATAATACCTTGCTAAAATGCTTAATAAAAGGACACAGTGTTAAAGTTCCACTATGTCCCTTATGTATGTAAATTCTCACTTCTAAATGGATATACAAGTCATCAGTGACCACCATCTGGTGGCAGAACAAAGAAACTGCAATCTATCAGTTAATGGAGCAAGATGTAAAATAGAATGTAACCTGCAAAAATGGCACTATTACTTGACTTTAGGAGTTTGAGAATAAACATGTACAAACACCTACTCTGTGCTGGGTACTTTGCCTAATTTTATAATGTAATCTTTACAAGTACCCCATAAGGTAAACCCATTATTCCAAATGTATGAATAAAATAATGTTAGAAGAGGTTAAGAAATTTACTCAAGCTGGGTGTGGTGACACCTGTAATCCCAGGACTTGGGAGACTCAGACAAGAGGATTGGAGGTTCAAGGACAGCCTCAGCAATGTAGTAAGACTCAGCAAACTAGCAAGACCATGTTTCAAAACAAAAAATAAAAAAGGGCATGGGTGTAACTTGGAGGTAGATGCTGGGCCAGCATTTTAACTCAGGCTTCATTACAAAGCCCCAGCTCTTCCATTAAACTATGTGTACCCCATAGAACCTATTAAGTGTTTCCAAGGCCTTTCATGTTAAACTGCTTGCTGATCAGCACTGTTATTCCAGTACTTGGGAGGCTAAGACAAGAGGATCACAGGTTCAAGACCAGCCTCAGCAACTTAGTGAGATCCTCAGCAATTAAATTAGACCCTGTTTCAAAATAGGAAGTAAAAGCTGGGCGTGGTGGTGCACCCTTGTAATCCCAGTACTTGGGAGGCTGAGACAGGAGGATCCAGGTTGGAGGCCAGCCTCAGCTACTTAGTGAGGTCCTCTGCAATTTAGTGAGACCCTGTTTCAAAATAAAGAATAAAAATAGGGCTGAGGGTGTAGCTCGGAAGTAGAATGTCCCTGGATTCCATCCCCAGTACCGCAACAATAAATAAATAAATAAATAAATAAATAAATAAGTAAATAAATACAGTAAACTAGGCATGATGGCACAGGCCTATAATCCCAGTACTTGGGAGGCTGAGACATAAGGACCACAGGTTCAAGGAGAGAGAGCCTTAGCAATGTAGCAAGATTCTCAGCAACCTATCAAGAACCTGTTTCGAAACAAAAATTAAAAAGGGGCCAGGGGTATAACTCGAAGGTAGGATGCCTTTGGGTTCAATTACCCAGTACCACAAAAAGAAAAGGAAAAAAAAAAATCAGTTGGGGCATATAGCTCAGAGTTAGAATACCTCCAGTACCAAATTTAAAAATAAATTTAAAAAAATACTTGCTGATCATTATAGTAGACAGTACAAAGAAAAAAAACCCTTTTATAATACTAATCTAACATATGCTGTTTGTGCTTACCTCATGTGTACATCCCTCAACAGTTTCAACTGATTGTACCTTGACTCTGGGCATCAGGTCTGCCAAACTTGAATAAAAAAAAAAAATCTTTGTTAAAATGGCACACAAATTATTTTTCTACAATTAAATAAGCCTTCTGTATGCACTGTTAAAGAACGATTTTGAATAACAAGTATCTCTACAAAGCACTGCTACTCCTTCAAAGAGGAAAACTGGTTTTAAAAATCATTATATAATATAATAAAGTAAAGTAGTCTAATTTAGATGTTGCTACAATTCCTTGTGGCATGCCTATAATCTCAGTATGTGGGAAGCTGAGACAGGAAGATTACAGGTTTGAGGCCAGAGCACAGTAACCTAACAAGACCCTGTTTTAAAAAAAAATAAAAAGGAAGCCGGGCGTGGTGGCGCACACTTGTAATCCCAGGATTCGGGAGGCTGAGACTGGAGGATCCGGGTTCGAGGCCAGCCTCAGCTACCTAGTGAGGCCCTCCGCAACTTAGTGAGACTCAGTTTCAAAATAAAGAATTAAAAATAGGGCTGGGGGTATAACTTGGAGGTAGAATGCCTCTGGGTTCAATCCCCAGTGCGCAAAAAAAAAATAAATAAATAGATAAAAATAAAAAGGGCTGGAGTGCAGCTCAGAAGTAGAGTGCCCCTAGGTCCAAAGCCCAGTAGCAAAAAAAAAAAAAAAAAAGAATATCTCTAATTCAGCTAATAGTATTATAAAATACTAACATATCAATAATTTTGAAAAGTTAACACATCCACCAAATTCAGAGTTACTAACACATAACAATGGAAATATTACCTTAAGTCTTCAGTTATTGATTCTTCTATCCTGGGTTTTTTTCCAAAAATGGGTTCATCTGTGCCTTCAAAATCTGTCTCTCTCTTGTTTTTTCCACTATTTGTTGACTCTGATTGCAATGTGCCATCAAAACGTTTCCTGAAAAGGAGATGGTTTAGAATAAACTCTGTAGTATCAGTTCTTATTTTAAGGGAAACAGCATAAAATATTGTTTCATCTATTACATATACTATTAAGCAGAAAAAGTCATCTTTTAGTTTTAATATACTGTTATTTGTACATTGTAGTCTCACATTATAATGTAATTCAAAGTGACAGGGACATACATGCACACAGCACTTGGTGAGCTTCCCCCCAGCTCCCTCATCACTCCCTACCCTTCTCCATATATGACACTGAGATTGGCACTGGTAATTTCACATATGTACACACATCAGTGTAAATGTTTCATTAATTTCCCCCCTCTACCACCGCCCTTTCCTATACCCCCTCCACCACTCTGCTGCAGTTTCTCCTCCATTATCTAAAGTCCCTCTTATGATTACTCCCTAGCTTCTGCATATGAGAGAAAACATATGACCCTTCACTTTCTATGAATAGCTAATCTAACTCAACAGAATGATCTCCAGGTCCCTCCATTTTCCTGCAAATGATATAACTGTGTTCTTTACTGCTGAGTAGAATTTCATTGCATGTATATCCTATAATATTGTAATTCATTCATCTGTTGGTAAACACCTAGGCTGATTCTATAATTTGGCTATTGTAAGAAGAAAGCCATCTTTTAAACAGATGAATGTTAGAAATCAAAACTGGCTAAAGTTCAGAATGCTCTATAGCTAGTAAACTAGGAACACTATTCCTCTTATATTTCATATTTTCATGGAAGGTTTCTTTAAAAATATTTTAAAATCCACATTAACAGAAATATTAACATACTTTTTTTTTTTTTTTTGCGGTACTAGGGATTGAACTTAGGGGCATTCTACCTCCGAGCTACACCCCTAGCCCTATTTTTTATTCTTTATTTTGAAACCGAGTCTCACCAAGTTGCAGAGTGCCTCACTAGGTAGCTGAGGGTGGCCGCGAACCCGGATCCTCAGGTTTCAGCCTCCCGAATGCTGGGATTACAAGCGTGCGCCACCACGCCCGGCTCAAACATTTCTTAAAAAATATTAAACATTCACATTCGCACCTTCAGTAACTTACTGCTTTCTCTAATGGCATATGACTTTGGAACAAAATGTTTTTTCTGGTTGGATTGCCAATAAAAGTAGTGTCCATAAATGGAGCATGGTAGACTGCATATCCTTAGGGGACTTCAATCTGACCACCACCTACCTCATATATAAAAAATCAATCCCATGTGAATTTTATACCTGTGAAACAAACAAACAAAAAAGCCTCTAAAAGATAAATGAGAAAATCATCTTCAGGATTTTTTAAACAGGATATAAAATTAGTAACTAAAATATACAAGTATAATAAACTGGAATGTATGCACATTAAGGATTTATTAATCAAGAGCAAAAGTATAAGACAAAAATGGGAGAAGATATTTGAAATGTATATAACTGAAAAAGGCTATATCTAATATATTGGGGTAAAACATAAGTCAATAATTAAAAAAGAGTGATAACCCAATAAAAAAGTAAGCAAAAGAAATAAGCATTTTACAAGAGAAGATAGCCAAATGAGCAATAAGCACATGTAAAGGAGCTTAACATGGATATGCATCACAGAACGTAATTTAGATAATACTAGGTAAGTTTCTCAGACTTTGGTTTTAGAATCCTTTCCCAGCCTTAAAAATTATGGAGGATTCCAAAGAATTTTATGTGATTATACCTATTAATACTTATCACACTAAGTATTAAACCTAAAGCTTTTTAAAAAAAAAATTACTAATTCATTTCAAAATGACAATAAAACTATTACATATTAACATAAATAACATTCTTTTTTTTGTTGTTGTTGGTGGTGGTAGTAGGGATTGAACCCAGGAACAGTCTACCTCTGAGATACATCCCAGCCCTTTCTATTATTTTTATTTTTTTGAAACAGGTTCTTGCTAAAATGCTGAGGCTGGCCTCAAATCTGCAATCCTCCTGTCAAAGCCTCCCAAGTACTGTGGTTACAGTATGTACCACCACATATCCGGCCATAAATAACATTCTTATAAAAATAGACTTTTAAGATAATTGTGACTATTCCTCTGACCGCACATCAAAACTTAATCACAGCCAGGCATGGTGACACATACCTGTAATCCCAGTACTTAGGAGGCTGAGACAGGAGGATTGCAGGTTTGAGGCCAACATCAGCAATATAGCAAGAGTTTCAGCAACCTAGGGAGACCTTATTTAAAAAAATAAAAAGAGCTGAGGGTGTAGCTTGGAGGTATAATGCTCCTGAGTTCAATGTTCTATTCCCAGTAAAACACACACACACACACAATCATACTTTGAGAACAAGTGTTACAGCTACTGTCTACAGTTTACAGTTTGTATTAAATTCTACAAGCAATGCTGAGTAAAAGCCAGACATGAATGTATATTATATAATCTCATTTATATAATAGTCACAAACAGAAAATCTAATAAATGTTATTACCATGAGAGTCATTTTTCTGGGGAAAGAGAGGTTTCTGTAAAACTGTATTTTTTTGTCCTGAATAATAAATATAGGTGTTCACTCTGAAATTAATCCCCTAAACTACGCATTTTGTTTTTACTTAAAGAAGATTTTTTAAAAAAATAATGTATGTAGCATTGTTCTTTGTGCTTGAACAACCTTTCCTTATTTAAGATTATTCTTTGATGCTTAGCAAAACCTAACATTTAGAAATTCTGTCACTTGCCGGGCATGGTGACGCATGCTTGTAATCCCAGCATTTGGGAGGCTGAGAGTGGAGGATCCAGGTTTGCTGCCAGCCTCAGCTGCCTAGTAAGGCCCTCTACAACTTAGTGAGACCCTGTTTCAAAATAAAGAATAAAAAATAGGGCTGGGGATGTAGCTCGGAGGTAGAATGCCCCTGGGTTCGATCCCCAGTACCGTAAGGGGAAAAAAAGGAATAAAAAATAGGCTGGGGGTATGCCCCTGAGTTCAATCCCCAGTACTGCAAAAAAATAAAAAAGAAATTCTATCACTCCCAAAATTTGATTAAAAAGGATTCATTTTAGTCCCATATCTATTGCTCATTACTTATAAAGACTCCATTAGACAAGCTACCAATATTCTTAGTCATCAGTAAAATAAGAGGTTTGGATAATAACTCAGATCCCTCCTAGTTTTAACATTCTATTACTTTATCTTTGAGTTAGTAAACATTAGCTAATGATGGTGTTTCTACAAAAGAAACACCAGCCATAGTACCCAAACTTTTGAAAAACAAAATTCATGGTAGAATACTTTATTCAGAAGAGCTAGTATTACTAATACAACATGCCAGACTTTTAGGTCTCCAGTTATTTTTTCTCATAGTTTGGCATGTATGTCACACTTGGAAATGTGGGCTGGAAACTAAGTATCATAGATAACCAACTTATTCTTAATAAGAATTTGATTTATTAAAACTACCTAGCCGGGCGTGGTGGCTCACGCTTGTAATCCCAGCATTCGGGAGGCTAGACCGGAGGATCCGGGTTCGCGGCCAGCCTCAGCTACCTAGTGAGGCACTCCGCAACTTAGTGAGACTCGGTTTCAAAATAAAGAATAAAAAATAGGACTGAGGGTATAGCTCAGAGGTAGAATGCCCCTGAGTTCAATCCCCAGTACCGAAAAAAAAAAGACAAAAAACAAACAAAAAAAACCTACCTGAAAATGTTATCTAGATAACATTTGATCTTATGACAGTTCATAAAGACAGTGCGCTCTCTTTAAGGAACTAGAAAAAGAACCAAATTTGGCCATTAAACCTACACAATGAATTTGTCCAACAACTAATTACAGCCAATTGGCAAACAAAGCCAAATTGAGTTAAAATCTGCAAAATAACTAGCTTGCAATACTTCAAAAACTGCAAGGTCATGAAGTTAGAGAAAGATTGGTCAAGACTAATGAAAAAAAAAAAAGAAAAACCTTGACAACCAACTTACATAATCCAATATAGAATCCTTTATTATAAAGGAAATTAAAGTAATGGCAAAATCTGATTAAGTCTGTAGATACTAGACCTATGTCGGTCGGTGTTAATTACTTAATTCTGATCATTTTAATCCGTATAATGGTATATGAAAAGAAATGCCTTTATTTTCAGAAAATACACACTAAAGAATGTAAGAACTTAGAGGCAAATGGGTAATACGTCCACATCTTATCTAAACAGTTGAGAGAAAAGTAATAAACACACTAATACACACAAATACACATGAGGAGAAAGAAAGGAGTATTGTAAAATGTTAACATTTGGGATATTTAGGTGAAGACTATATAGAAATTTTAATGCAATTTTTACAAATTATTCTCATAATTTCTCTAAGTTATGAAATTATGTTTGAAATTATGAAATTATTTTCTCTAAGTTTGAAATTATGTCAAAATAAGTTTTTAAGTATTTATGCTATCTGAACAGCATTTAGTTTTATCTGCAATAAAAAAAAAAATACGCACTGATTGTTATACACAATCAGTGTATAATGCCTGGAGAAGAACTCATGCCAAGTAGATGTGCCCTCTTTTTGCTTGAGCTTTAAACAGAATGATGTACATGTTCAGTAGTCTTGTACTTGTTAGTACAATTATATATGAGTAAAAACACAAAGCCTCTTTTTAAAATGCCAGTACAGACCAACAACCATCCTTGTTGATGAAGATAGTAAGCACATATATGTATTCAGCAATGTTTTATTTGGAGAACTGCAAAAAAGCAAGGTAACCAGACTATAATTCCTAATGTGTTAAATTTTGCTATGTTATAATAGAATGTATTATTTTGGTTCATTTGCAAGTAACTACAAATATTTGTAAAAGAATTATTTTAGAACATACAGGCAATCTATTCAACACCATAAAAAGCACTGATTTAAAATGGGTGAGAAGCCGGGCGTGGTGGCGCACGCTTGTAATCCCAGCATTCGGGAGGCTGAGACCAGAGGATCCAGGTTCGCGGCCAGCCTCAGCTACCTAGTGAGGCACTCCGCAACTTAGTGAGACTCGGTTTCAAAAATAAAGAATAAAAAAATAGGGCTGGGGGTATAGCTTGGAGGTAGAAAGCCCCTGAGTTCAATCCCCAGTACTGAAAAAAAAAAAAAAAAAAAAAAAAAAAAAAATGGGTGAGAAAGTCATGTGCATCACTTGGAGTGGGGGTATCATTCTGCTTACTACACTGTTGAAAATACCAAAAGGGTACATACATTTCCCATGAAGAGGAATTTGGCAACAAGTAGCAAAATTATATACTTAGTTCCTCTAAGACTTGGTAATTATCCATTTTAGGAATAAATCACAAAGATAAAATGGCAAACAACAAACCAGACAGATATGTATAAGGCTATTTGCTGCATCATTTACAACTGCAAAATACGGAAAAGAATTTTAGGAGAATACTGATTGGATCAATCCTCAAAATGGATTACAGGTATGCAGCCATAAAAAAAGCTCTGTAGTTTGGGGAATGTATCTCAGTAGTAGAGTGCTTGCCTAGTATGTAAGAGGACCTGGTTCAACCCTTACCCAAAAGGGGAAGATAATGAGAAGAAAAAACAAAAACAAAAAAACCCTACATATCAATATAGTGTGATCTCTAGATCAAATGTTAGGTTAAAAAAGTAAAATAAGCCAGGCATGGTGGCACATGCCTATAATCCCAATACTTGGGAGACTGAGATAGGATGATGCCAGGTTCAAGGAAAGCCTCACCAAGTAGTGAGACTCTCATCAACTTAGCAAGACCCTATTTCCCAATAAGTAAAAAATTGGGCTGGGGGTGTATCTCAAAGGTAGAATGCCTCTGGGTTCAATCCCCAGTACTACAGAAAAGAAAAAAAAAAAGAAAGAAAAACAAAAACTAAAAAAGCAAGATGTATGTCAATGAGATAATGCCCCAATAAAAGCACATAAATAAACATATGCACACACAAGTTGATTACATGTTCAAAAAGAAAGTATAAGCCAAAAAATAAAGGAGAGGAAGCAAACAGGCTCCAAGGATAGGAATAGAAGCAAGAATTTACTGTTTTATGGGGGGGGGGGTGCAGTTTGAAGGTGTGTATTTGATTTCTGGTACTGGGGATTGAACCCAGGGGCATTCTACCTCTGAGATACACCCTCAGTCCTTTTTATTTTGAAACAGGGTCTCATTAAATTGCTGAGACTGGCCTCAAACCTGCAATTCTTCTGTCTCAGCCTCCCAAATACTGGAATTAAAGGTGTGTGCCACCATGCCTGGTTCTATTTTATGTTTTATATTTTTTATTTTGGAACCATAAAGTATTTTACATAATTTTTTTTTTTTTTTTTTGCAGTACTGGGGATTGAACCCAGAGACATTCTACCTCTGAGCTATATGCCTGGTCCTATTTTTTATTCTTTATTTTGAAACAGGGTCTCACTAAGTTGCGGAGGACATCACTAAGTAGCTGAGGCTGGCAGCAAACCCGGATCCTCTGGTCTCAGCCTCCCAAGTACTGGGATTACAAGTGTCCAGCACATAATTTCTTAAACATTAAATTTTTAGCAATCTGTAAAAGCTGAACATGAACTGAAACAAATGAACACAATAAATACCAAATTAGTAGCATAAACTATGTTTTATTTTAGCATACAAAGGAAAGAACTACGGAATTTTACTGTTAGTGTTATAGAATAAGAAGAAAAAGAACAACAAACTACATCCGATCTTATTCTTAATACAATAGTACTGTTATTTTTAAACTACTGAAGTTATATGTTAAAATTATGTAACTGTCATTAGAAATCATGATTTTCAGCAAAAAATAAAAAGGAATAAATTGCTGACATATGCCACATGAATCACAAAACATTAAAAAGCCAGGCAAAACAGGAAGACATAGTATATTTAAATAAAATTTTAAACAATGTTAAATTTAAGTAAAATTCTAGGAAATACAAGCTGTTCTACAATGACAGAAAGATTGGTGGTTGGATGCCTGCCAGCAAGGGTGGAAATAAGAATGCACTACAACAGAGAACAAAGAAACTTTTGAAGGTGAGGAAATGTTTGTAATCTTGATTGTGGGAATACTTCAATTGTACAAGGAGGGAAAGGAGGAGGGAAAGACGAAGGAAAAGAACATAAGGAAGGAAAGGAGGAAGAGAGGAGACCTTGCAAAGGAAGTTCTCTGTGCAATTCATTTCTCTAAGAAATGATAAAGGGAAAAAAATCAAACATTAATTCTGCGTTTTCTTTAGCAACCATATTTCAAGGTAAACAGCTGACCTGGTTTCTCTTTTCACTTATCTTTCCAAAAATAAATCAATGGCATAAGGAAAAAGAGGAAGGCTGCTATAGAAAAGACTTAAGGAATAACAACTAAAACAGTGTATGGGATTTGTCTGGATCCTGATTCAAATAAACCACAAAAAACTCCTGTGAAACAATTAAAGAAAGTTCACTGCAGACTGAGTATTAAACAGTATTAAATAATTACTTTTTTTAGGTTTTTCTTTTTTACGAAATGAATACTGAAATATTTGGAGAGAAACAACAACTTGTAGCATTTGTTTTTTTTTTAAATGGGGTGCGGGGGGAGTATGTATGGAAATAAACTGACCATGACTTGATATTGCTGAAGCAGTTATGGATATATGAAGTTCCATAGATAAGACGGATTCAGTTTGACAATTCTCATAGTTTTAAAAAGCACCCACTTGGTTTAAAGTATTAAATACAGAGGACCAGTTTCACCATTTGCCCTCCTGTGTTGCATAGATCAGATGAGAATCACATTATACAAATGACTATGATCTGGGTAGTATAACTTGCAATCAGACAAATTAGATTGTTTCCTAAAAATGCAGAGAAGACAAACTCTAGCTACAAGTGTTGGTAGTAGAGAAAATCCCTTAAGTCACTAATGCTCTGTATTTTCTTATATATTTCCATTTTCTAATTTTCATATTATTTCCTAATAAAATTAAAATCAAATTAGATTTATTTCCTCTTAAATTTCACTTTGGAAGGCTATTAAACAATGTATCCCTACTGTGCTGCAAAGTGGAATAATTCCACCACAGAAATTGTGAGGTAAAGTATAAAATGGGAAATCATATATGTATTGTTTTCATCATAGTTGCCCATTGAAACACTTTAGCAACTATTAATTATTCCTGTCTTGAATCTATCCCCTTTCTCATTTTCCCTGAAAAGTTATCCCAAACTCTCCCACTCCCTTTAACTCAATGAGAGCTGAAAACTATTTTTCCACTTTGTTCTTATTGTCATATTCCTGATTTTTCTGCTCTCTTTCTATTCTCTCTAGTCATGCATTTCTCCTGAAGTTCTGTTGTTCACTATACTTAGCCACAGTAATCTCTACCTCAGCTAGCACCAGTTCAAATGACACTGAAAAGCTGAACGTGGTGGCACATGCTTATAATCCTAGTACTTGGGAGGCTGAGATAGGAGGATCACAGGTTCAAAGTCAGACTCAGCAACTTAACGAGGGCTTCTGCGACTTAGCAAGACCCTGTTTAAAAAATAAAAATAAAAAAATAGGGCTGGGGGTATAGCTTAGAGGTAGAATGTTCCTGGGTTCAATCTCCAGTACCACAAAAAAAGACAAATGACAACTGAAAAATATACCTCTAGTACTGATGTCTCTTTCAAGCTCCTACCTCCTTTTATTTGTGGTACTGGGAATTGAATTTACGGGCATTCATTCTATCTCTGAGCTTCATCCCTAGCCCTACTTTATTTTTTACTTTGAAATAGGGTCTTACTACATTGCTGAGGGCCTTGCTAAGTTGCATAAGCTGGCCTACAACCTGAGATCCTCCTATCTCAGCCTTCCAAGTACTAGGATTATAGGTGTAACACCACATCTGGCTCCAAACCCTTACTAAAACTACCCAATGAGCCCGGTGGCATACGCTTGTTAATCCAAGTACTTGGGAGGCTGAGACAGGAGGATCGAAAGTTTGTGGCCAGCCTCAGCTACTTAGTGAGGCCCTTTGTAACTTACTGAGACCCTGTTTCAAAATAAAGAATAAAAAATAAGGCTGAGGGTGTGGCTCGGAGGCTCCTGGGTTCAATCCCCAGTACTGGAGGAAAAAAAAAAAAGCACCGAACTATCCAATGGACATTTCCATATGGATATACTACCATCACTTCACTGTCTCAAACTCTCTGAACTTCCCCTATTTTTCTTCATTCTGACATTCAAATTTTTAAAATCTGTCTCTTCTGACCACGTTTCCATTGTTCTCCTTAATAATTAAGGCCTGTTGATTTTTTCCTTGACAAAATGTTTCTATCTTTCCCTTCCCTGTGTCACCTCCTGAGCTGAGGTTCTTTTCATCTGCAGCTAGATAACTGAAATAGTTTTCTAATGTACTTTCTTACTATTGGTGCCTATTCTCTTGCAATCAACTCTGCAAATCACTACCAACTTAATTTTCCTAAATTATCCTTTTACTTATCCCGTAACCAAGTTAGGAAAGAAAAAAAAAAAAAAAAACACTACAAACTTAACATTTAACAGAATTTTAAAAGTGAAATTTAAAAATCCTCTGCTTGATATTCAAAGTCTTTCATAATCCAAAACCAATTTATATTCCCGGCCTATCTCTCTCTCTCTTTTTTTTCTATAGTGGTACTGAGGACTGAACCCAGGGGCACTGTACCTCTGAGCTACACCCTCAATCCTATTTCATTTTTTTATTTTGAAACAGGGTTTCACTAAGTTGTTGAGGGCTTCGCTAAGTTGCTGAGGCTGGCCTTGAACTTGCCACCCTCCTGTCTCAGTTTCCCCAGCTCCTGGGATTATAGGCATGCTATCACTGGGCCCGGTAATATTTTCTAAATAAACTCTCCACAGCTTGCATTTAATTGATTTTATTATGTGTTAAACAGGTGCTTTGCAAAAATTATCTAATTCTCACAGTAACTTAAGTGGGAAGTACTACTTAATCTTCATTAAATGGGAGAAAAAACTACAGCTCGGAGACTAAATGTCTCTCCCTTTGCCTGCGATTATTAGTGTCCTTTCCCCTCCAAGTCAATTTTTAAGCTTCTTTGCCCCTTACTAAACTAGTCATTAGTTTTATTTACTATGTGCGAGGGATTGGGCTGTTGCTACTGAACCTCAGAGGACCCTCCCCAGCCTCGCCGACCCCACGGCGGAGCCAGCAGAGACAACGACGTGGGCCTAAGGAGGAGCCGCGGCCGGAGCTCACGCTGCCGGCCGACAGCGGGGCACCGCAGTGCGTGTTCCCGCAACCAACGATCGTCCTCCCTCGCCAACTTTTTTTCTCAGACCTCTCCACTTCCCGACTCTACTCAATGGACACCCACTTTCTTATGCTTTTCCTAAGAGTCGGGTTTTCTTCCCCCAACACCAAAGAGAGAACAAAACAAAAACACCTTGGACATCATCCTTACCCGGCTTTGTCTACAGACCCTGGCGGTCCCTTCCATTTCCCCTTCTCCTTTTCTTTGTCCTTCTTGGTTGTCCCGGCGGGGGTCGAGTCGTCTTCGAACACGCTGAACAGCTCATCTCCGAAGGCATCCGCCATCTTTCGGAACTGAGACCGAACTTCCCTCCTACCCACAAGGCCCCGCAACCGCACCAACAGAGACGCTGGGAAGAGGCTCTACGGAGGCCCGTAGGAAACATAAATGATCGAGTCGCATTGCCAAGGGAAAATATCTTTTGTTTTGTTGTCTTTTGCTTTTGTTTTATCTTGAGGATTTTGTCTATTTTGTTTCTATCTTTCTTTTCCTTCCCTGCCACTGGTGGGTAGGCAGATCAGTGGATTAAAAAGAGAAAGCAGCCCGCAGCCCACCACATGGAGCTTGTGACAGGTTCCCGGGGCGGGGCGCCGAGGAGGCGGAGCCTGGCGAAATGGACCAACCGCGAGCGTCGGTCGAGCAGCTGCGAGAAGCCCGGATGTAGGACGCGGGGTAGCGGCGCGGGAGCCGGGTAATGTGAAGAGCTCTCCGGGGTTCTGCCGTGGAGGAGCCAGGTCCTGGTCTCAGAGAATTTTCTGCCACAGCTGCAGCATGGGCGGCAAGAACAAGAAACACAAGGCGCCGGGGGCCGCGGCGGTCCGGGCCGCCGTGTCTGCTTCCAGAGCCAAATCCGCCGAGGCCGGAGCTGCCGGGGAAGCCCAAAGCAAGAAGCCTGTGGCCAGGCCGCCCCCCGCCGCCGTAACCGGCTCCCGGGAGACCCGACTCAAGCAAGGTACGAGCGGCTCCCCGCCCGAAACCCTAGTTTCAAGCAGAGAGCCTTCAAACCTCGTCGGACACTCGGGCTCAAAATTTCTACCTCCCACTCGTGGAGCTGCTGCCTCCCCGTGGGGTGGCCTTACTTTAGATCACTCTAAGCTCTTTGGACTCCAGGGTTCCGATGGTGGCATTGTTGCAGCTTGTCGTTTCCCATTTAACACACTTCTTCCAAGAACAAAATAGTTGCATTAGTGCTGTTTGAGCCGGGATCCGTTCTGAGCTGTCAACTCAGCTAGCTAGGATAGAGCAAAGGTGGGTGGTAGTGGAGTTCCGCCTCCTGGTGCAATCCCATTTCCTGCCTGATCTTTATGTAATTTTCAGCAACTATGTGGTACCTCCATGCATTCTGGAAAAAAAATCACTACCCACTAAGAATTACAGTACTTACCTACTGAACGTGAGTGTGACCGCTTGAAAAATTATCTGCGCTCTTTTCCACATCCTAGCATTTTTGCTTACTCTGCAAATTGATTTGATAACTCAACTTAGAGATATCCTACTTCTGCTACAGGTCAGCAGGCCACTGTTATAGCTGATTTCAAAAGATGAAAATTGTATGCTGTCTTGTTCTGTTTGTGGTTCTTATTGGAGTGTTCATTCAACAAATATTTGAGTGTTCACACACAAATATTTACCATGTATCTGACATGGTGTTGGGAATGAGATGAGCAAAACAGAAACATTACCTCTCATGCAGCTTGCCAGTTTAGTGTTGGAGATAGGCATTAAATAATCATACAGACACTTTGCTTTATAGTTGATAAGTGACACAAAGAAAAGCCTGGGAAGAGAGTTTAGCATGCAGAAATAATATTCCAGGCGTGAACACAGTGGAAAAATCTGAGTCAAGAAAGAACTCAGGGCTCTTGAGGAATTCATACAAGCATTGCTTAAAGAGGAAAGGAGATGAGAGAGATACAGGCAAGTGTCAAACCTTCTTCACCTAGAAGGTTTGCCCTGCAGTTTATCTTTTTAACTAAAAAGTTTTATACTTGTAGTAATAAATACATAGAATTTCTCCTCGACTCTTCTGTGGCACTTTTACTCTGGGTCAGAATCTTTTTCACTTTGTCTACTACTGACATTTCTCTGAATTCTTTGAACTTTGTAACAGTGGTTTGTTGTATTCTTTGGCTTCTCTTTGCTCTAGTCCCTCAAAATGTGACCCTTTCTCAAGGTATTTATCGTTGACCATATAGTTCCCTTCTCCAGCCCTTTTAGAAGAGTTCATCTATGTTCATTACTTCCATCTTTTTCTTTGTGGATGACTTCTCAATCAACATATCTTATAGTTGCCTTGCTTCTCCAAGCCCAAGTCAGCCATTTCAACATTTACCTGGACTATTTGGCCCTATTTTTTGCAAACATATCAAGTTTTAACATGGCTAATACTAAACTACTCTTTTCTCCCAAAACTAGCTTTTCTTCCTATTTCCTTATTTCTGTTTTTCCACATTACTGTTATCCAAGATCAACTTTTGATACTTTCCTTTCTTCCTTGCATTCAATCTGTGGCCAAGCTCTGTTTAGTCTTCACTTGCATCTCCTTTGTACCTATACACCCTCTCATGTTTGATGTGTGTTCACACTGATGAGTCTAAATACTCATCAATTCCTGGAGTACCAACAAGGCCCCTTAATGGTTCTCCCTAGCTTTATTCTGTTTCCTTCTTGAGTCTGTCCAACATATCAGTATCAGATTGATCTTTCAGAATTGTTGTTTCGTCTTAGCACTTCTCATTTTCTTCCATGGCATCTCACTGACTTTGTAATAAAACCCAAACCATTAATCTAGCATCAAAGACCCTCTTTCCAGCCTTTTTCTAATCCCTATTTTTAGTTATAGCAAATCTGGTATATTTTCATTGATCCAAATGGAACTTAGCTTTCTGCTATTTTCTATTCATGGAGAATAGTCTGTCCCTAGCACCATCTACCAAAATCCTTTAATACCCATTTCAGATATCATATTCCTTTGAATTCTCCCTGATATCCATAGCTTATGTATCATGGCTGTGTACATGATTCTTTTTGATAGTTAGGTCTTGTCTTATGGTATGGAAGGGATTACATGTTTTATATATCCTACAAAATTATAGGATGCAGTAGTAACATTTCCTCATTATTCTATTCCAGTGCTGTACAGAAAATTCTTTGGAACCCAGTGTGGTGGTGCATGTTTGTAATCCCAGTAATTGGGAGGCTGTGACAGGAGGATCACAGGTTCAAAGCCCACTTCAGCAACTTAATAAGGCTCTCAGCAACTTAGATCATATTTCCAAATAAAAAATGAAATAGGTCTGGGGATGTAGCTCAGAAGTAGAAGGCCCCTGGGTTCCATCCCTAGTATCACACACACATTCTTGGCTTTTCTTTTTGAGTATTTTTAGGTAACATATAATAGGATTACTTTGGAGAGAAAAGTAGAAAAATACTGAAGTTTTTGCAGTTCCTCACGTATATATAATTGCTGTCCTCTACTTCCATCTCTCCCTATGTTTCCAAACACTTTGAAGACTAGTACATAGCACAGTTTATCAAAATTTGCTTTAAGAACAGAACCACCAGTGCTACCAGATGGCCCTGGACACAATTTTAGGTATTCTTGCCCCTCTTATTTTCTCATTTCATTTGTTCATCAGAAAATTTTCTAAGAGGCATTTTATGTGCCAAGTAAAATTTTAGGCACTGAAATACCATAGGAACAAAACATCACTGCTCTCAAGGAACTTACATTATGGAAGGGGAAGAAGACATAGTCTTGTATTTTGGGGGCAGAGGAGAAAATCTCTTACACATTGAATGGTGATGAGTGTGATGGAGTTTAATAAAGCTGGTATGTGGAATAGAGGGGTGTGGGGGGAAGTTCAGTTTTAACAGGGTAGTCTTTAAAACTAGAAGGTGATATTTGAATAAAGGAGGTATATAAAGTTACACAGACAACTATGGGAACAGCCTTCCAGGTAGTGGGAACAGTAGGTGCAAGATTGACATTTAGAACTAACAAGACCATTTCCCAGTGTTGTAGGACTAGCATCTTACCCTTTATTTCCTTTCCCTTTCTGTTCTTATGCTTTTGCCTTAGAAGAATCACTACCTTTAACATGCCTATAATAATTTCAGAGGTTCAATCATTTTAAGTTTTTTATTGAACCAAAAGGCTTGTGTTTCTGAAAATCTTTGAACCTAGCTGAGACTTAAAATATTAAGAGGGAAATAATACCAGGAGCCTAATGTCATAAATAAACATATCAAGACCACTAAAAATATTTTTGGGGGAGGGACCCACCAAAATAAAACATTTTGTGAAGAGCAGAAAATAATGACTTGATAAAGTTTAAATGGGGTGAGGTCAGTTTGCATTCGGAATAGGAATGGCTTTCCATAAGAAACATTTAAGCTGAGATAATCTGAAGTAACTGGCTATTGGAAAATCTAGAGATAATATTTGAGGCAGAGGGAATAACAAGCCTGAAGACCAAAGGTGGGGACAAGGTTGGCCTGTTGCAGGAACTATATCTGTTTGGCTGGATTGAGAAAGAGAAAGTGTTAAAATAAGATTGGGAGTCTAAAAAGGGCCCAGACCAAGTGCACTGAGAAGTGAGAGGCTGGTGTTTGTATTAAATTTAAAACGATCTGTCGGGGGTTATACTTGGTAGTGTATACTTCCTCACAGGCCCTAACTGCTCTGATTATATCAATTAACTCATTTATTCCCTTGGCACTCTGCACTTGCTCTTCCTCTTTGTAGCTTATTTGGGTAATTAGTTGATTACTAATGATATGGTTCCAGAATATAAACCCCATGAGGACAAGAACTGGGTCTTATTTATCACCAGAGTCCCTGTTTGGGTCCCTTGGCTAATTAACCTTTTTACAGATATGATCAGAAGAGAGTCACAGTGCTAACACAAAAGTCCTAGTGATAGTGAGTCATTAGCATCATTGTCTGATATAAAATATAACACAGTATAAACAGAATATGTTCTAAAAGAAAGAGTATTGGGCAATACAAAACTGATTCTGGTTAATTTTTTTTAATTAGTTGAGTCATTTCAAGGAAAACACATAGTTTGTCGGTCCTTCAATTCAGTATGGTAAATAGTTTTAAGAGTCAGTTATATCTGTTGCATTGTTCCATGACCTTCATTGAAAAATGTGGAATTTGTAATACTTTGCCTTGGAATACTGCATACTATATCTTTATTTCCAGTTAGATTTCTGGTAACTTCCGCCCTCTGAAACACAAAACCAAAACTTATGGAGAAAATGTCTATAAGCAGTAAGGAAAGTGGCCGTCATATATCTTTACTTGGCAAAAGAGTAGGAACAGACTTAATCCATGGCCTATTGACTTGGAATTGTGTTTAAAATTAGAATTACTAATTTAACACGTTTAAATATCTATTCTGGCACCTTCACTTTTTCCTGTGTAGCACATTAAAAGCTGGAGGTAGAAAGATGTTAGATTGACATTCTGAAAATTGGCAGCTGACAGAAAAGGAGAAGAAAGAATCACCAAGTAGAAAATTAGAATGGTCTCAGGAAAATTGAATAAATGATAAGCCAAGTCTTTGCAGTAGCCTCTTCAAGCCTCAGTACATTAGATTTAATGTATCAAAAAGCTTTGAAGTTTGGTTTTTGTACTTTGTACTATATTAGAAAGTATAGATCCATTTTAGAAAGATTTTTATAAAAGTTGTTAAAAGTGCACTTCAAATCTTGGAGTCTACTCATGCTAGTTAAAAACCCTATATAAATACGTTTTTAAAAGAATTTGAAGGTGATAGAAACTTACTGATTTAATTGGTGATTTATGGTAAAACCTCAGATTGCTTCAGCTCCTAAGGATACTGATCAAAATGAAAACACATCCACATTTAGGAACCCCCATTTCTACCCAGTAAATGGGGCAAGAGGATTTCCTAATTGCCCTGATGTTTTTCTAGGGACTCAGCTTTTCTCTCATTGGCCTTCTGAAGTTTACAGTAAGTGACCTTAAGGAAGTCAAATAGTTAAAAGTTTTAGGTGGAATGATTGGAGGAGACAAATGAGAACTTACTGCGATCTTTCTAGTTTACTAAATTAAAATAGATAAACCAAAACCAGCAGTGTTTTTAAGAGGATTTACAATTTCACCCCTTCAGATAGCTCAACTTTGAACTGTTTCTCAATGCAGTCTTGGTAATGAGCTGTCCATTCATCTGTGCTTTTTAAAAAAGGGCTATAACTAGGGTTCCATGGATTTGGGGACCTCTAAAACTTTGATTAGTATGCTAAATTTGAATGAGCTTATGATAATTGATAAGACATCCAGAAATATACTATATTTTATGGCTATTGACATGAATGTCTGAGAGATTTTAAGAATTAATGTAAAGTCTGAGACTGGAAAATAATGCCCCTATACTAGAATTGTTTTTAACTTTTAAAATATTCCAGATATGAGCCAAGCAAGATGGCGCAAGCCTGTAATCCCAATACTTAGGAGGCTGAGACAAGAGGATCACAGGTTTACAGCCAACCTCAGCAACTTAGCAAGACCTTCCACAACTTAGTGAGACTGTTTCCAAATAATAAATAAAATAGGACTGAGGATGTGAGAATGCCCCTAGGTTCAATCCCCAATACCACAAATAAATAAAATAAAAGATCCCAAGTGGCCTTGAGTATCTCCTATATAACTATATAGCATAACAGAAATTCAGGAAATCATAAATATCCCATGTTCAGACTTCCCAAATGTAAAAGAACAGTAGTTAACTTTCAAATAGTTATTCTCAAAAACTTTTTTCTTTTTAAATGTCTAATTATACAAATCTTAAAGAATTTAATGTAAGCCAAAGACTTTTTTAAATCATAAAAGCAACATTTAAAGGTTTCAGTGTCTCAAAGTGAGAAAAAAATGTTTTCTCATAGGATTCTGGGATTATTCTTAAATCATTGTTTGTCTTTTTCTTGCTTGTTTTCTCATGAATGTACAGTAGAGTTTTCCAGAGGCTACATGATATGTATTATTCCAGCAGATTGAATGCAGAAGCCAGAAATTATGGACTGAATGTTTTTACAAAAATTCATGTATTGAAACCTTAACCCCCAGTGTGGCTATATTTGGAGATGAGGCCTCAAAGAGATGATTAAAGTTAAGATCATAAAGGTGGGGTCCAGATTCAACAGAATGAGTGTCTTTATATGAAGAGATATCTGACAGCACCATCGAGGAAAAGCCCTGTGAGTGTACAGCAAGATAGTGGCCGCCTACATATCAAGAGAAGAGGCCTCACAACAGAACCTACCTAGCAGGCACCATAATCTTGGACTTCCTAGCCTAAAGAACTATGAGAAGTCAATTTCTGTGGATTAGGTCATCAAGAAGTCTATAGTATTCTGTTTTAGCAGGATGAGCAAAGTAAGACAATAGACATTAAAAAGATTTCTTACACAAGGCCCTGGGTTCCAATCTTAGCAACAAAAGTAAGATTTGTTAAAATGGAAAATAATTTTTTTTGTTTTGGAAAATGTTGATATATTTCATTAAAAGTTCTATTTGTATTAACAAAATGGTTTTTTGTTTTTTAGTGAGTTAATGAATACTTAAATTTTCCCATTTTATTTATAATTTGGTAAATTCAATCAATAGCTATAGCCCATATAAACCAAAAAAAAAAAAAAAAACTATTTGGATCATTAATAATTTTTAAGAGAATAAAGAGGTCATGAAACCAAAAGTCTGAAAATAGTATTTATTCCTTCCTGGTTACTCATGTTATGCTGCAGGACTGAGAGTATGTAGTGTTTCTGTTGACTGGAACTGACTTGGTATCTATGGTGGGTTGAGTGAGTAGTGTCTCCTCAAATATTCATGTCTAGCTGGAACCTCAAAATGTAACTTTCTTTGGAAATAGTCTTTACAGTCATAATTAGTTAAGGACCTTGAGATTAAATTATCCTAAATTTAGAGTGGGCTCCAAGTCCAGTGACTAGTGTCAAGAGAAAAGAGAGGACAATTTGGACATGGGGAAGAATATAAATATATAAAGAAGTAGGCAGAGTTACACTGCCACGAGCCAAGCAACACCTGGGACCACTAGAAGCTGAAAGAGGTGAGGAAGAATTCTTGCCTAAACCCTTCAGAAGAAGCATAGTCCTGCTTGGGTTTCTAGGCTCCAGAATTGTGAACTGATAAATTTCTGTTGTATTCAGACGTCAAGTTTGTGGTGATTTGTAATGGTAACAACCATTAATGTTAATATAGCATTAATACAGTTAATATAGCAACGTTGGACTTAAAGGGAAAAAAAATGATATGAACGCCCATCTTCCTTTCACTTTGCATCCCACTTTCAGGGAGAAATACTTTCTATTCAAAATTACCCATTTTTTCTACCAAGAAGTCTTGCTTTAGCTAAATGCCAAGGAGAAAGCATCTGATATTTTAAAAGCATGAACATGAAAATAGATTTCGCCTGAAAGATATATAGACATTTGCATTTTAGGAGAAACTGGTTAACCTAGAAAAATGCTAATTGCTAAAATGGTTCAGAAAATTTAGAGTGGGTATTACTACTAGATTTAATTATTTGGTGAAGGGGGACTGAAATCAAATATATAATATTTAGGGCTCATTAAAGGAAAATTAAAATACTATAATGTATATTAATCATTAAGTTGCCTTGACTATTTATTATCTATTATATACAGGTCCAAAAATTTATAGTTTTAATTCTGCAAATGATTCTGGTGGTCCTGCAAATCTGGATAAATCTATTTTGAAAGTGAGTAACCAAGGTTTTGTGTCATTTCAAGAACCGTTCCCTTTAAAAAAAAAAATTATCCATATATATGTATCCTTAAATATAAGAAAATAAGGGGATATTTTAAGCTTTTGTAAATAATAATTAAAAAACTGATCTCTCCACTAAGTATAAATTGTACGCCATTACTGTCCTCCACTTTAAATTTTAGGCATGTTCATTGTTCCCCCAAATCCTGCATGGTTTTATGAACTCAAACTTTTTTGCCCATATGGTCTCTGTTTAGAATGACCGTACTTTCCCCCTTTCAATTATACTTCTGTGACCCCCATGAAGTCCTTCATAATACTGAAAATATATCTTTTTAAACCATTGTCATGCTGGGTTATCATTTGTTTTTATATGTGTTTCCTGGCTTAAATGAATTCCTGAAGTATATATATTTTTGTGCTTAGTTCATTTCATAGTTAGCATTCAGTTAAGAAGTGATAAAGCAAAGGTATTTTTATAGGTAGATGTTTGTGTACTCTTAGGTTAAAATTATGGAAAGGTTAAAAATATGAAAAAGATAAAAATTGTTAGTAAGGAAAAATAGGAATTAAACTCTGGAAGCCAAAGGAATCTATACAGCCTATTATTACTATATAGATTAATATGCCCATTTTTCAGTGTAGCATTCATTCCATCAAGCTTTGTGCTTGGGCTGGTTTACATTGAAGCAGATTTCTAATCTCCATATTCAAGAATTTTGATTCAGTAACATAGGGTAGGGCTTAGCAATCTGTCTTTGTCATAGCAATACAAGGGTGGTCCAAGGATAATGTCTTGAGACATTGGCCTGGAGAGGTTTTATAAGAGGATTTGTTTTTGTTTTGTTTTTTTCTTACCATTTGCTATCTTGTTGCATTTCCCATATCCCATTTTTTTCATAAGTATTTGGTAGGAATGTAGTCATTAGTGAATGGTAGTCAAAAAATAAAAAGATAGTTACTGTATTTGCTTTTAGCTGAAATTTTGGGCTTGGTTTGCAGTAATATAAAAACTATGATTTGCTTCAAATTCTTTAATAATTTAGCTTCTTATTGATATGACCTTTTTGGCCCTAACAGGTGGTAATTAATAACAAACTAGAGCAAAGAATTATTGGCGTGATCAATGAGCATAAAAGACAAAATAATGACAAGGGAGTGATTTCTGGAAGACTTACTGCCAAAAAGCTACAGGTATTTTGAAAACCATTTTTAAGTTCCTTAGTTTTAGTGGGGAATTTTTAAGACAGCTCCCATATGAGATAAAAATGACTTTTTCAACTTCCTTTGAAATCCCATGTAGATGGTTTCCATCTGCAAAAATAGAGAGGGAATTGTGTCTGATTCAAGTGCACATGTTGAAATGGTGATATGAAAACTAAGTTATAGCCCCACAGCCACGTTATTGTACATCTTATTTGTTAGAATCTATGCCAGAAACTGTGTACATTCCTCTGATATGACAGTCCTACATGACAGATGCAGTGTGTGTGTGTGGTACTGGGGTTTGAACCCAGGGTGATTCTTCCTCTGAACTATACTCCCAGACCTGTTTTATTCTTTATTTGGAAACAGGGTCTCACTAAATTGTGGAGGGCCTCACTAAGTTGCCAAGGCTGGCCGCTAACCTGCGATCCTCCTTTCTCAGCCTCCCAAGTACTGGTATTACAAGCATGCACCACCATGCCTGGCTGTTAAATGTATTTGGCCCCATTTCTCAAATGAAAGACATGAGGCTTAGAAAGGTGGCAAGTATGTAGTGTACAGTTACTAATTATTAAGTAGCATAGTAAACAGAATCTGGATTTGAACCCAGTCCTCTCTAAGGATCATGCAGTAGAAAGTACATTAAAATGCTTGATCTTACTGGGCACAGTGTCATACGTGTAATTGCAGTACTTGAGAGGCCAAGACAGGAGGATTGCAGGTTTGAGGCCAGCATTATAATTTAGCAAGACCCTGTTTCAAAATAAAAAATAAAAAGGGCTCAGTGGTAGACGTTCCCTTGGGGATTGGAGGCTCAATCCCTAGTTACCCTCCTCCCAAATGCTTTGTATGTAAAGATGTTCACTGAAGCATTACTTATAAAAAGAAAAAAAATATCTTAAGTTCAGATATTAGAAAATTCGTAATTAAATTATGATCTATTATTTAATGGCATATTATGTAACCATTAAAATTACTGAAGAAGGCTGAAACAGGAGTATCATAGATTCCCAGTCAACCTCAGCAATTTTGTAAGGCCTCCTGCAATTTAGTGAGACCGTGTTTCAAAATAAAAAATAAAAATATAGGGCTGGGGGTATAGCTCGGAGGTAGAATGCTTCTGGCTCCAATCCCCAGTAATATATGTGCATATGTGTGCATGCGTGCGCAGACACACACACACACACACACACACACACACACACACAAGTACTGAAGAGCTAGGCGTGGTGGCATGTGCTTGTAATCCCAGTACTTAGGAGGTTGAGACAGGAGGATTGCAGGTTTACAGCTAGCCTCAGCAACTTAGCATGCACTCCACAATGTAGTAAGACCCTGTTTAAAAAAATAAAATAGGTCTGGGTGTGTAGCTTAAGTAGAGTGCTCCTGAGTTCAAACCTGAATACCAAAAAAAAAAGTGGTGAAGAACAGTATGTAATAATTTGGGAAGATACTTATGCTATTATGTCAATTAAAATTTGCTTTAAAAAATTATAGAAAAATGACTAAAAGGAAACATACTACACTACCAATATTATGTTTGGATAGTGAGAAAAGGCTCTTCTGATCCTTTATCATTATGAATCTCACTATCACGTATATTTATAATGCACCAATCAAAATTAATTAAAAATATAAATATGTAATTCCTTTCCTAATTTCTTGCTACAATGAGCACATTTAACTTTTAAATGGAAGAAAGAATTTTACATATATTTTCTATTTTTTTCCCTCTCTTTTTGGGTGGTGGAGGTGTGGGAAATTGAACTCAGAGCCTTGTGCATCTTAAGCAAGTACTCTATCACTGAGCTGCATTTCTAGTTCCCCCCAAAAAAGTTATTTTTGAAATTATAACTTATGTCAGTTTCTGGTTTAAAATAAATAGAATAAAATTAGGAATAAAAGAATAGAAAATGGATAAATGTGACTGTTGTACATTTCTTTTTCATAGGATTTATACATGGCTTTACAAGCATTTTCATTTAAGACTAAGGACATTGAAGATGCCATGACGAATACACTCTTGCATGGAGGTGATCTTCATTCTGCCTTGGATTGGCTCTGTTTAAACCTTTCAGATGGTAAATAGTATTGTCATTCAATTCCTTCCATTTCTAAAACATTTTGAAATAGTATTTGTATCAATCTTTTGACTTGTCCTTATATTTTTTCACAAACTATTTACTTTTAAAATGTTCTTTTGTCTATTCTTTTCAGTACATTTTCCTTAGAGATTGTGGTCTATGCAAGAAAAAGTTGTCTTTTTTGTGTTATTTTCAGTTGTGAATAGTCATTTTACAATGTATTTAACATAATAGAGTCTCAAACTTTGTCTGTCTCTCCTGGCAGTTTCTCCTGGTTTGGGGTTTAGAAATTAGGACTGTTTTTTGGTAAATATTTGATTAAGCAGAGTGTCATGATTATAATCTTTGGCAAGATGAAAATACCTTTTATGATTGATTAATGATGCTACCACATGCTGTAACAGAAAGCCAAAGAGTAGGAAGAGTGAAGATATTCTTAAGAAAATTTAGGAGCCTAACGTAGTGAGGGTAATATACATATCAAATCATTTGCTGAGTCTTCCTGCTTGTGGTTTGATAAAACTAGGTTCATTGTAGAGTTTCTATACTTAGGAGACGAATGATAAGTTCTTTAAGGCTTGGCAGAGCTTATATATGTGCTTGATGAAGAGTTGTATGTTTTATGTACTATATGCATGTTTATTTTCAACACAGTTTATTTTATCTTAAGATGCACTTCCTGAAGGATTCAGTCAGGAATTTGAAGAGCAACAACCTAAAAGTAGACCAAAATTCCAGTCTCCTCAAATACAAGCCATTGTTTCACCTTCATTGCAAACTAAAAGTAAAAAACAGGAAGAAGACCCTAAAACTCAGGTAATTCGGAATTAACATTTAAGCCATTTGCAGGGGCACATACCTGGAATGCCAATACTTTAGAGGGTGAGACAGGAGGTTCTCAGGTTGGAAGCCAGCTTCGACAACTTAGCAAGACCCTGTTTCAAAAATAAAGCAAAAAGGGATAGGGGTGTAGCTCTGGATTCAGTGCCCAGAACCAAAAGAAAAGGAATTAACGTTTAGAGTTGTATAAAGTCAGAAGGAAACATAAAAGGTTTCTTTAACATTTTTTACTTCTTAAAAATAACTACATGGTCTGTCAGACTTTTATATCACTGTCTGTCTCAGTTATCTGTTGTTGTATAACATACCACTCCAAAAGGTAGTGTCTTAAACTAACAGTTTATTATTCCTCATGGTTCTGTGCAGTCTGGGCCAGGCTCAGCTGGACAGTTCTTCTGTTCTAGGAGGTATCTGTTGGGGCTGGAAGATCTAAAATGGGTCCTTCACCCTTTCACCATAAGGTCCTTCCACATACATCATTAGCTTGGGTTTCCTCATATATGATGGTCTCTGAGGAATCAGACATCTTACATGGCATTTGGCTTCCAAGAGCAAGTATAGTTGTGTTTCAGTATCTATAAGGGACTGATTTTAGGACCCCCCAAGGATACCAAAATCTACATATGCTCAAGCCCTTTAAATAAAATGCTATAATATTTGGCATAACATGCACATTTTCCCATATACTTTGAATTATCTTTAGAGTGCTTATCATTTCTAATATAACATGACTGCTAGGAGGTTGTTATACTATATTGCTTGAGAAATAATGACAAGAACAAAGTCTCTAAGTTCAATACAGATGCAATTTTTGTACCTTAGATTAGTTGAATCTATGGATGTAGAAGCCACAGATATCGAGGGCCAACTGTATTTCAAAATGTTGAGTCTCTGCTTTGTCAGTCTAGCTAACATCCCATTGGTTGAAGCAAGTCACATGGCCAAGACCAGATTCTCTGTAGGAGAGAATTTTAGGAGGATGTAAGGTATTACCCTTAAATAGTTTGCATATTATCAAACATCTCTGGAAGGATCATCAATATAAAACCACTTTTCAAGAAACAGTACTAGATTTTAACAGTATTCCTTTCATCCTTTTTTACCTCTTTACATAAACATATTATTTGGATTTTACAGGTTTAGGGGTGTGTGTATGTGTCATACTGGGGATTGAACCAAGGGGCATTCTACTATTTAAGGTACAGCCTTGGCCCCCTTTTTCTTTTTCTTTTTTTTTTTTTTTTTAAACAGGGTCTCACTAAGTTGTATAGGGCCTCACTAAGTTGATGAGGCTGTTCATGAACCTGCAATCCTCCTGTCTCAGCCTCTGGTTTAGACTTCTTAAAGTAGTGTTGAGTTTAGTTCATTCATCATTCACTAAAAAATAATATTTTTGAGACTGTTATCTGTCTGCTCTCATTTAGTGTGAAATAGTATTAAAGCAGATGTGTGATAGTGTTGAGACCTTTCTAACTTCAGTTTTTCAGATAATTTGTTTTCTCTTTCTAGCCAAAAAAGGAAGAAAAAAAAATGGAAGTAAACATGAAAGAGTGGATTTTACGTTATGCTGAACAACAAAATGAAGAAGAAAAGAGTGAGAATTCTAAAAGTTTAGAAGAGGAGGAAAAATTTGACCCTGTGAGTAGAAATTTATATTAAGCTTTTAGGTGGATATTTCTAGGCAAGATATTTAATGTTTTTTATCTGTAGTTTCCTCATTTATCATTTGGAGAAATACCTTTAAGGATTGATATGAAGATTAAACAAAATAGTAGGTAAGTAGAAACTTAACAAAGAGTAATTGCTAAATAGATCTTAATTACATTTCTCCCATGTTTAAAGAGATAATCATCAAATATTTTTTCAGTGTTATTTATAAGTAATATGCTAAATTGTTTAAGTAGTTTAAAAAAAAAAGGCAAGATACATTCCATTATAAAGTAAACCATTGCTGGGTGTGGTGGCACACGCTTGTAATCCCAGCATTCGAGAGGCTGAGACCGGAGGATCCGGGTTCGCAGCCAGCCTCAGCTACTTAGTGAGGCACTCCGCAAATTAGTGAGACTCGGTTTCAAAATAAAGAATAAAAAGTAGGGCTGGGGGTGTAGCTCGGAGGTAGAATGCCCCTGAGTTCAATCCCCAGTACCGCAAAAAAAATAAAAATAAAAAATAATAATAAAGTAAACCCTTAATCTGGAAAGAAAAGTAGGTATCATAAGATAAAATACTTGAGAGAATCTACTTAAAAAAAGATAAGATGTTTATTTTGACTCAGGATTTCAGGGGTTTCAGTCCATGGTCTGTTGGCTCCATTGTTTTTGGACCTGTGGTGAGGCAGAATATCATGATGGGAGCACGTGGTAGAGGAGCTGCTCACCTAGTGGTAGGTAGGAAGCAAAAGAGAGGAAGGGACTGGAGTCCCAATATCCCCTTCAAGGTTGTGCCTCCAGTGACCTCACTTCCTTCCAGTAGGCCCCACCTCCTACAGATTGCACCAACAGGGGCTAATGACCAAGCCATTAATGTATTGGCCTTTAAGGGGGCATTTAAAACCCAAGACTAACAGTGAAAAAAGCAAGTTGTAGGAAGAAAACATACATATATCTGACAAAGGACTTCTATTCACAATTATATAAAGAACTTTTTATAACAGACATCTCATAAAAGTAGACATGTGTGGCCAATAACCATGTAAAAATATGTTCAGTATCCCTACTCATTAAAGAGATGAAAACAAAAACTATAGTGAAATATCACTATATTCATCAAAATATCCAAAATTTAAAAGAACAGTAATAATAAGGGTTACAGAGGATATAGAGCAATTGGAAAACTCACATCTTGCTAATGGGAGTGTGAAATGGTACAACCACTTTGGAAAACTGTTGGCCCTTTCTCATGAAGTTAAACATGTTTACCAAATTACCCAGCAGTTGCACTGATATTTACTTAAGAAAAACAAAAACATTGTACACAAATGTTCATAGTTGCCAAACACCACAAATAACCCATTTTTGTCAGTAGGCAAATGGATAAATAAATTGTGGTGGACATTATAGAAGAGCATGAGTAATATGATGGATGAACCCATTTGTGTAAAAGAAAAACATATATACAGACATATATTTCTATATTATACTTGGAAAGATACACAGAAAACTTTTACTAGTAATTAGAACTGGGAAGTAAGGTGAGAGAGAAATATCTTTTTTATATTCTTCCTTATGTATAAATTTTTTAACCAGGTGCCTGTATTAAAATCATATAAATAAAAACCTTCAGGGTACTATAAGTCTACTTTGGGATCAGAGAATTAGGGATCTATGAGGTCCTTTTTTTTTTTTTTTTTTTTTTTTTTTTGTGGTACTGGGGATTGAACTCAGGGGCACTCTACCTCCGAGCTACACCCCCAGCCCTATTTTTTATTCTTTATTTTGAAACCAGGTCTCGCTAAGTTGTGGAGTGCCTCACTAGGTAGCTGAGGCTGGCCACGAACCTGGATCCTCCGGTCTCAGCCTCCCAAATGCTGGGATTACAAGCATGCGCCACCACGCCCGGCTCTTATGAGGTCCTTTCTTATGGAAGCATTCAGTCAAGACTTTAAAGAAATGAAACTTGAAGAACATATATGGTTAAAATAGGCAAAGAATAGCCGGGCGTGGTGGCGCACGCTTGTAATCCCAGCAATCCCAGCATTCGGGAGACTGAGACCGGAGGATCCGGGTTCACGGCCAGCCTCAGCTACCTAGTGAGGCACTCCGCAACTTAGTGAGACCCGGTTTCGAAATAAAGAGTAAAAAATAGGGCTGGGGGTGTAGCTCGGAGGTAGAATGCCCCTGAGTTCAATCCCCAGTACTGCAAAAAAAAAAAAAAAAAAAAAAAAATAGGCAAAGAATGATAGGAAGATGGGATGAGTAAAATAATGCAAACAAGAGGATAGAGGTAGAGTTATACAAGGAGCTTTTTGAGTATTAAAAAATAAAATGCACACATACAGAATTAAAAGGTATAGGGGAGTACTACCAGATGGGAGTAAACAGATGAGTTCCCTTGAAACTAAAAGATTTTGATACCCAGAAAATGAATTTGACAACTATATAATAAAGACATTTTAGGTCAAGTTTAGTGATATTCAAGGTGTTTTGGAAAATTGAATGGTGTTCAAGGTGATTGATAAAGCTACCTGACCCATTTTGGTAGTGATTGTACATGGTTAGATGTGAAGTAATGACTAACATTGGGAAGACAGACAGACATTTTAAAGCAAGAATCAAAAAAACTGGTTACTGAATATAAAAGCTAAGGAACATTTCTGCAGAGAAGAAATACAAATAGCCAGTAAACACAGAAAAAAATGTCCACATTATTAGTCACAAGGGAAATGCAAATCAAAACCCTAGCAGTCTAGCTATACCCCTCCTAGTTATCTTTCCAAAGGTACTGAAATCAGATGATTATAGTAATATATGCACATGCATGTTCATAGCAGCACAATTGACAATAACCAAATTATGGAACCAACCTAGGTGTCCATCAACAGATGACTGGATTAAAAAATTATGGGATATTCACACAATGGAATTCTATTCAGCAATAAAGAAGAACAAATTCATGTAATTTGTAGGAAACTGGATAGACCTGGAGAACATTATGTTAAGTGAGATTAGCCAGTCACAGAAAGTGAGGGGTCATATGTTTTCTCTAGGGGAAGGGAGGATCAATGAAGGATTCACTTCCATGTACATTTTGTACATACGTGAGAATACCAATATCAATCTCAGTACCCTAAATGGAGAAGGAGGAGGGAGCCAGGGGAAAGCCCACAAAGTGCTGTGTGCATGTATTTCACCGTCACTGATTTACATTGTGATATGACTATAATGCACCAATAAAAGTACATAAAAATAAAATTAAAACCATTCTTTATTTATAAAAATTTTTTTAAAAAGACAGCAAAATGCCACTCTTCATCTTTTAGGATGGCTACTATCAAAAAAACAAATATTGGTAAAGATACGGAAATTGGAATCCTGTGTACTGTTGCTGGGAATATAAAATGAGGCAGTCACTGTAGAAAATAGTTTGGCAGTTCCTCAAAAAATTAAAAATAGAATTCACCTATTATCCAGCAATTCCATTTCTGGGTATATACTCAAAAGAATTAAAAGCAGAGTATTGAAAGAGATATTTGTACATCATGTTGATACCAACTTTATTTACAATAGCTAAAATATGGAAACAACCCAATGTCAAACAACAGAAGAACGGATAAATAAAATGTATATACATACAAATGGAATATTATTCAGCCTTTAAAATGGAAGAAAATTCTGGCACCTGTGAAAACACAGATGGATCTTGAGGACATTATACTAAGAGAAATAAGCCAGTCACAAAAAGCAAATACTATATGATTTTACTTATATGAGGTACCAAGAGTAATCAAATTCGTAGAGATAAAAGAAAGAAATAAAAGAGTGGTTGCTAGGGCCTGGTGAAGGAGGGGGAATGAGGAGTTACTTTACTGAATAAATAATATTTAAAATATTTCAGTTTTGCTACATGAAAAGGGTTTAGGAAATGGACTGTGATTGTGAGGGTTGCACAGCAGTATGAATATACTTAATGCCACTCAAATATACACTTAAAAATGGTTAAGATGTTTAATTTCATAGGGGAAATACTGTTAAGGAGCCAAAGCTGGCAAAAGATGCACAGATGGAGCAATGGGCCTTATATAAGAAGATAGAACGGAAAAGTATGATTTTGGTGAATTTGAGAAGATAGCTGAGCTACCTGTTACACCACTGTGATGTTTGCATCTGTGGCCCCAGAATTGAACTTCTTATGCTTCCTTAGTTGTGTTTTTCCCATCGTCTTAACAATTCAATTTCAAGCCAGATGTGGTGGCACACACTTATAATCCCAGCATTCAGGAGGCTGAGACCGGAGGATCCGGGTTTGCGGCCAGCCTCAGCTACCTAGTGAGGCCCTCCACAACTTAGTGAGACCCTGTTTCAAAATAAAGAATAAAAAATAGGACTGGGGATATAGCTCGGAGGTAGAATGCCCCTAAGTTCAATCCCCAGTACCGCAAAAAAAAAAAAAATTGAATTTCATAGCAATACCACATATGCCATCATCTTTTCCAGTACATGCTTTTATGTCTATAATCTATCATTTATTAACCTAAGAAGACAGTAATTTGAGTTTTTCCACTCTGTAATTATTGCTCAGCAGTCATGTCCTTGAGTTTTGCTACATCCATTTTTTCCACAGAAGCCTTTTAATTTAAAGTCTCTTTCATCTGTTTTATTTCTCCATGAGAAATTTCTAAAAGTAGATTTGCTGAATTACAAGATAAAATAAAACATAGGTTTTGACCAGAGATAAACTAATCTTACTCTTCTTTTTATTCCCTCCTCTTTGCTCTATTTGGAACAGAATGAAAGGTACTTGCATCTTGCAGCTAAACTTCTGGATGCAAAGGAGCAAGCAGCTACCTTTAAACTAGAAAAAAACAAGCAAGGCCAAAAAGAGGCTCAGGAAAAAATAAGGAAATTTCAAAGAGGTAAACACTTTCAAATTCTTAGCTTTAGAAATGTAATTGTCAGCCGGGCATGGTGGTGCATGCTTGTAATCACAGTACTTTGGAGGCTGAGACAGGAGGATCTCAGGTTCACGGCCAGCCTCAGCTGCTTAGTGAGGCCCTGTTTCAAAATAAAGAATAAAATATGGGGGCCGGGGGTGTGGCTCAGAGGTAGAATGCCCCTGGGTTCAATCCCCAGCACACATACACACACAAAAAGGTAATTATCTATTTACAATAAGTCTGCTCTTTCCTTACAGTTTATACCTGGAATTGGCAAACTTTGTCTGTGACAAGACAAATGATAAATATTGTAGACTTTGTGGACCATGCAGTGCATGTTACAGCTCCTCAATTCTGCAGTTACAACACAAAAGCAGCCATGGACAATACAAAAATGAATGTTCTAATCAAACTTTACTTAGTCATATTGAACTATAAACTTCATATAATTTTCCCATGTCCCCAAATATTCTTATTTTTTCAACCACTTGAAAATGTAAAAGTGATGCTGGCTTACAAGCCATACATAGACAGGAAGCAGTGAGCTAGATTTAGCCTGCAGGCCATTCATAGCTTCCCATCCCCAGATTTATACCATAAAATACCATCTCAAAATATAAAAGCAGTCCCTTTTATATGTTTATTTCTAATGAAAATGTTTTGTCAGACCTACTATATCTTTTAAATAACTTATTAGTATGCATTGCCAGTTAATTGTCTCTGACTTTTCTCATATATTACTAGTAAGAATTATTAAGTAATTGGCTACAAGGAAAAAAGAAATGCCATATTTTAAATAATTTTGAAAAATAATTAACAAATACGTGAAACTAAATATCTTTTGTTCTTGGTAGAAATGGAAACTTTAGAAGACCATCCAGTATTTGATCCAGCCATAAAAATTTCACATCAACAAAATGAGAAGAAAAAGCCTCCTCAGGCCACAGAAGGGGAAAGTACTTTGAACTTTAATTTATTTGAAAAATCTACAGTAGAAGAGAAAGGTAAAATGAAGGGAAAGTTGGTGGGGTATCATAAGTGACACAAAGTTATACCTTCATAAGCTTTTTTATTTTTATTTATTTTATTTTTTTGGCAGTACTGGAGATTTTATTTTTATTTTTATTTATTTTATTTTTTTGGAAGTACTGGAGATTGAACCCTGGGGCATTCTACTGCCAAGCTCCACTCTCAGTCCTATATTTTATTCTTTATTTTGAAACAGGGTCTTAACAATTTGCGGAGGACCTCACTAAGTAGCTGAGGCTGGCTGCGAACCTAAGATCCTCCTGGTTCAGCCTCCCAAGTACTGGGATTATCAGCATGCACCATGTCCAGCTTATAAGCTCTTTAAAAAAGTAATAATTATGGTAATTTACTTGTGTAGCATTTTATAAGTACAGATAACTTGCCTCAGTTTCATCTTCCCAGTCCATTCTCCAAACTCTTGCCCATTACCTTTCTGTAACACAGATCTAAATGTGAGTTTGCTGTTAAAACAAATGACTCATTTTTTTTTCTTTCTTAAAGGTACTAGGGATTGAACCCAGGCCTTGAGTATGCTAGGCAAGCACTTTACTACTGAGCTACGTCCTCAGCCTCTTCTGTTTAATACCTTTATGACTATGAACCTTCTTACACCAGTAACAAAGGCAAACCCTTTAGCATGGCATTCGAGATCCTTTGCATTGCCACAATCAACTTTTCCATGTTGTTTCCCCAGCTATATATTCCAGCTGCATCATTCTTTAGAAATTTTGTTGGTTCACGGTTCCGTTACTTTGTTCAACCAGCTATCTCCTGCTAGCCAACCTGACCCTACTTTCAAGGGGCAACTCAAACAGCACCTCTTCTTTAAACCTTCCCTAATTCAATCCCACCAGACATAAGTAATCATGTGTTTCTATGTGCTCCTAAGTAAATTATTGATACAGGTAGTGTAGTATTTACTACATTGTATGTTATAGTTTAGTCCCTACTAAATTGTCAATTTCAAAGGTATCCATCATTTTATTAATGTTTATTTTATTCCACATTGTGCAAAATGGCAAATGCTATATATACTGTATATACAGTAATGAACAAAATAACCCAGTCTCTGCCCTCTTCATGTGTATAGTCTAAGTAGGGTTGAGCATGGTGGTACATGCCTATAATCTCAGTACTTGGGAGGCTGAAACAGGAAGATCACAGGTTCAAGGACTGCCTCAGCAAGTAGAGTCTCATCAACTTAGAGATAAAAATAAAAATATAAGCCAGCCGTGGTGGCATACTCTTGTAATCTTAGTACTTGGGAGGTGAAGACAAGAGGATCACAGGTTCAAAACCAACCTCTGCAACTTAGTGAGGCTCTCAGCAACGTAGTGAGAACCTGTTTCCAAATAAGAAATAAAATCAGTCTGGGAGTATTGCTCAGAGGTAGAATGTCTCTAGATTCAATTCCCAGTACAAAAAATAAATAAAAATATAAAAATAAAAAAGGGCTGGGAGTGTAGCTCAGAGGTAGAATGCGTCTGGATCCAATCCCCCAGGATCACAAAAATGAAACAAAACAAATGGCCCACGTAGGGAAAGTAAGCTTTAACTATACACAAATAAATATGTAATTTCAAATTATTATATGCACTATTAAAGAAACCTGACTTAATAATTGTAATATCAGAGTGTCCTGATTTGGGTTGGAGAGGCCTGATTTTCAACAGTAGGTCTGAGATCTGACAGTGATTGAGTGTTCGCATGGTGTCGATGGTGGAAGGAGCCTCCAAGAAGGGAGACAGTACATTAGAAGTTGAAGTGACAAAGAGCTTCTATCAGCACTGTTCAGCAGAATTTCTTATGATGGAAATGTTCTGTATCTGTGCTATCCAGTGTGGTAGCTACTGGCAAAATATGAGTGTTGAGCACTTTAAGTGTGACTAGTATATCTGAGAAACTGAAATTTTAATTAATTCACACTTGATTAGCCACATGTAACTGGTGACTACTGTAGTAGAGCCACAGCATGGTAGGCATGAGGGAAGAGTGGCAACTGGTAGGCACTCATGTACCACAGAAGGCTTTTAGCAGTAGTAAAGAATTTGTATTTTATTTTATCATAAGAATCTGTTGAGGGGGTAGTAGTGATGGTAGTGGTCATTGTTAAGCAGAAAAACGACATCTGATTTATAATTTTTTTCAATAACTAGATGTAGGATATCCTGTCAAACATTGTTATCACATAGATATTTTACAAGAAAACTAAGTTCCTCAAGTTTTTTTTTTTTTTTTTTTTTTTTTCCTTTTCAGCACTGGGGATTAAGCCAGAGTTTCACATACTAGGCAAGTGCTGTACCACTGAGCTACATCCTTAGCCTCTTTAAGTTTTATTTTGACACAAGGTCTCACTAAGTTGCCCAGATTGACCTTAAACTTGTGATCCTTCTGCCTCAGCATCTTCCATAACTGAGATTAATTGGAGTGTACTACCATGACAAACAAGATAATTTGTGGTTCAGTCTATTAAGATTATATCACTTATAGAAAAGGAAACTTTTCTCCCTGACCTTTCTTCTCTTATTCTTTTCCAAAAGTGCTATTCCCAAAGATGAGAGGACTTTGATCACTCAGAGAACATTATGTTTCTACACACCCATTTTAAAAGAGCCAATCCTCATCTTCCATTTTAGATAAAAAGAAAGAACCTCATGATGTAAGAAATTTTGACTATACTGCTCGAAGCTGGACTGGAAAATCTCCCAAACAATTTCTGATTGATTGGGTCAGGAAGAATCTTCCCAAGAGTCCAAATCC
This sequence comes from Graphiurus murinus, assembly GCA_004027655.1. Lineage (NCBI taxonomy): Eukaryota > Metazoa > Chordata > Mammalia > Rodentia > Gliridae > Graphiurus > Graphiurus murinus. The sequence continues at coordinate 32,714 of PVLC010005851.1, read as the reverse complement.
TTCCTTTGAAAAAGTTCCAGTAGGTAGATACTGGAAATGTAGGTATGTTTTTCTGGTTAACTGCAAATGAACTTTTAGAAAAATGTAAAATGAGAATTTTTTTGTTTCCTGTGAATTGAGTAGACATTTAGGGAAACAATTCCACATCTCAGATTCATAGTACTAACAAATCAGTATTCAGTGCAATGCCTTCTATATAAATACTTGAATAATTAATAGAAATTTCATTGTTAATGGATTTTTCACTTTATTATCTAATTTCATCGATATTTTTCTTCTTCCTTATAGGGTAAGGGTAATCAAGTCTGAAGATGATGTCCTAGTAGTATGCCCCACAATCTTAACAGAGGATGGCATGCAAGCTCAGCATCTGGGAGCTACTTTAGCCCTCTATCGTTTAGTGAAAGGGCAGGTGAGACTTTTTAGGCCTAGGCACTTCAAAAGTCTTTTGTGAAGTAATGGGTATGCCTTTTGAGCATCTCTAAAAACCCAAAATCTGAATATTTTTGAGCACTGACATGATGCCACAAGTAGAAAATTCTACACTAAGAATATGAGCTGGGCATGGTGGCACACACTTATGATATCAGTACTTGGGAGACTGAGACAGGAGGATCACAGATTCAAACCCAGCCTTGGCAACTTAGCAAGGCTTTTAGTAACCTAGTGAGACCCTGTTTCCAAATAAATAAAATTGGGCTAGGAGGGTAGCTTGGAGGTAGAATGCCTCTGGGTTCAATCCCCAGTACCAAAAAAACTTTAAAAAATTAAAAAAAAGAAATCTTAAAAAAAACTTTATGAACAAAATTTTTTAAAATAATACATAAAGTTACCTTCAAGTTATGTGTATAAGGTATATATGAAAGATAGATGGATTCTGTGTTTAGTCTTGAGTCCCATTACCAAGAAATCTCATCTATATGCAAATATTTCAAAGTCAAAAATCTTCTGGATGCAAGCTTTTTGGATAAAGGATACTCAAACCTATATTAAAATTATAATACTAAATGTGTATATGAAAGGTAGTACTTAATTATAGCCCTCTGTGTTTTCTTTTTATTCATTAATCCTTCTAATTAGTCCTCGTTTATGATTTTTTATAATTCAATTTTCTTTTTTTTTTTGGTACTAGGGATGAAACCCAGAGCCATTCTACCTCCGAGGTACACCCCCAGCCCTATTTTTTATTCTTTATTTTGAAACAGGGTTTCACTAAGTTGCGGAGGGCCTCACTAAGCAGCTGAGGCTGGCCGCGAACTCAGATCCTCCAGTCTCAGCCTCCCAAATGCTGGTATTACAAGCGTGCGCCACCACGCCTGGCTATAATTCCATTTTTCATTCACCCCTAAACACTCAGTTGTTTACTCCTTAGACCAGAGATCTGAAAGAGACAATTTGATCAGTCCAACTTTTTGGCTCTGCTTATTTACAGATTAAAAATTGTTGTGCAAGATGGTTGAAGAAAAATTTTAAAAGATTATTTTCTTTTTTTTTTTTTTTTTTTTTTTTTTTTTTTTTT